>SNVD02003715.1:0-184330 GCA_013180625.2 Boswellia sacra
AGCCCGGTGTTATGTACGCATCACAGAGTGGTGAGTGAGGCCATGGCCTTTTTAGTCATCTCTTTCTTCAACTATGCTTGCATGTTTGAGCATTCACCTTCCAATCGTTTTCCTTGCTTATTGGAATGTGAAAGAAAGTGATACTATATGGGGTTCTGTTTCAGAGACTTGCTAATCTTGTAAGTCATTTCAAGCGCATAAACTTCTTGCACCTCTGTCTGCAACATTATTTAGATATTTATTTAGTTTACAATCATTTTTTCAATAAGAAGTAAGTGGTAGTAAATGTCATATGAAAATGGAAGTTCCTTTTGAATGGTGAAATGTTGGGGATATTCTGTATACAATTGACCTTTCTTCTTTTTCATTTAAAGTGCTCGTTACTTGATAGGTATTATCATTCTTTTTGTCACTTCAATCTATATTCTCTATTTTTGTTGGTGCTCAACACAATGTGAAAAGTTTGTTTTCTGCTGTGTAATGATGACAGGACAACCTTTCTGCTGTTGATATTCTTCCGGCATGCAATCTTGTGAACTATTTTGGGAAAATGGCTTTTGGGGGATCTGGTGTCGGTCAGATCGCTTTCTAGCCTATTCTTATTAGAACGGTTTGTTGGGCAATTGTATTGAAGGTGTGAAAGTTTTGTCAAATGTTTTTTAAGCATGATTGGTGGCTTATGCTGTAGGGCTCAATACTTGTTGCTCTCTATGGTCTTGGTAACATTAGAGATGAACGGCTCAATAGAATGTTTCAGGTAGTGTGTAAAGAATATCTGCTTTGAAGCTTCTAATCCTAAATTAAGGTGCTTATGAAATGGTTTTATCTTTGGTTCCTCAGACACCGCATGCTGCACAATGGATGCGGCCTGAAGCTCAAGAAGGGTGTCAAGTATCAGACTGGTTCAACATTCTGGTGCTCCACCAAAACAGGTGTGTGAGTGCAAGTGCACAAGAAATATTGTTTCAGATTTTAAATTCTAACCTTGTGATTTTGTTTGCAGATTTAAGACAAATCCTAAAAATGCAATGACTAGTTTATATATGACTAAAAATGCAATGACTAAAAATGCAATTTTGTTTGTCTTTTTCAAACACATTTATGTATGGCCATTATACAATGGATTATATTTCTAGTACTTTTGCATTGGATTTTGTTGTTCCTAGATCTTACTATTTAACACTGGTTTGTTAGTCATTATTCATCAACCATTTCCCTTTGTATTACTACAGGCAACACAAGTGAAAGTTTCAAGATCAATGACTTGAATGTAAAGGCCGAGGCTTCTGGAGAGGATGAGGATGATATTGACTGGGAGGAAGGTTGAAGGAAAAGGGATATGCTTTATTGGAATGAATGTCTTATTCTCGTAGTCTTCAATATAATATGAATTAAAGGTGGGAGCTGTATATAGATTTCATTCAACTTGCAATTTCTACTCATTGCAATGAGATTAGTCTATGGACAAAGAATGCTATAAAATTGTATTATTTAACAATGATACCTATTTTATTTATATATATATTAATTTTTTTAAATTATTTTTTTAAATTTTTAAAACTATTATACTTGACGGTCAAAAACCGTCAAGTATATATTTTTTAATTTTTAAACCTATTATACTTGGCGGTCAAAAACCGTCAAGTATAGTGAGGTGCATATTTGACGGTTAAAAACTGTCAAATATGTATTTTTTAATTTTTTAAAATTATTTATACTTGGTGGTCAAAAACCGCCAAGTATAGTCTGGTTACAATTCCATCTAGCACATTTATAACATACTTGTAACCTTTTCGCTCTTCGCCTCTTGGCGGAGTAGCTCTTTCCTAGACCAGGCATGTATTTTGCGAGATTAATGTCCGGCTCACCGGACAATCTCACCTTGGCTTCGATAAGCCCTCGGATATCAGCAGGCACATTTAGGAGCATCAACGCCCAAAGTCTAGTCATCCGTACTTTATAATTTTTGGACACAGCATTTTGAGGAAGTGAAGGAAAATATTTACGAAGGTTCGACAGAAAGATATCGGCATCCATTGAAGAGGAGAAAAGGAGAGCTATTACCGATAATGCGATTGATTTTGTTTTTCTCCAAGATATGCACGTTTCAAACCTTTGGCGAATGACTTCAACTTCCGTTTGGATGTTTCCACAAGCTGCTGCACAAATGAGCTCAAAGCACAGAGTAATCAAATTAAACAAAAGAAAGGAAAAGAAAAGAGCAAAAACGAAACTAAAGACACATAAAAGAGATAACAACCCAATAGCAAACAAAAGTCAAAAACAAGTAAAAGAAATATAAAAACAAATAAGACAGATGGCAAAGAGAGATAAAACCTGATCAATTTGATGGCCTACGAAAGGAATCTCCTCGAGACATAAAAATCGATCATTATTCCCTTATTTTATTTTTCTTTTCTTTTTTTATTTATTTGTTTAAAAACATTGGGTTGCCTCCCAATAAGCGCTTGGTTTAACGTCCTCAGCCCGACGTTGGTTTCATCATGGCAGGGTCCAATCTTCGCTGTGCTTCTTTATGTGGGCTTGGATTATTTTTCAACAGATAACGGTCCATGCATATGGTCTGTGCCTTTATTTCAACAATCGTCCACCCAATACTGTTTTTTGTGATCTCTAAGTACTCGTACGATTTTCTTCTCTTCTTGTATGTGCAAGCCCGATGTTGTTTTTGTTTATTGTAGTGAACCATTTCTTTTTAACTGGCAAAGGATCATTCTTATCCAAGAATCCATGCTTCAAATGATCTGGAAGAGGCTTAAGCTCCAGGGTAGGGGCTTTCATCATAGAAGGTAGAAGTTTCACATTAGATAAAGGAAATTGAATGCACGAAACATCATACCTATTTGTGGTTATAGCTATGGTCTCATCTAAGCTTGCCACAGCTTCCTCTATTTCTTTGGATACTTGTATCAACCTTCTTGATTCCTTGTAATTTTCTGTCCCTATGTGCTCACTAAAAACCACTTCCAATCCATCCTTGTGAGTTAACTCAAAATGTTGTTGTGGCAAAGAATCAATAACATCAACTGCAAAAACAGAATGCAAGTCACTAGGGTACCTCATTGTTTCAAAAATATTGAAACGAATCACCTCGCCATCGAATTCCATGGTGAGAGTGCCATCATGAACATCAATCTTAGTTTGAGCAGTTTTCAAGAATGGTCTCCCCAAAAGAATTGGTGTTGGATTAGGAAATGTCTCATCCTCCATTTCAAGAACATAGAAGTCTGCTGGGAAAACCAATTGATTTACCTGCACAAGCACATCTTCCACAACTCCCTTGGGATATGCCTTAGAACGATCAGCAAGTTGAATGGTAATACCAGTTTCCGCAAGAGGTCCCAGATTTAAAGAAACATAAATAGAATATGGCATGATATTAATAGATGCTCCTAAATCTAACATAGCTCTTTCAAACTTGGTTCTACCAATGGTGCATGGAATGGTGAACGTACCTGGATCTTTGCATTTCGGAGGAATTTTTCTTTTAGTACAGCTGAAACATTTTCCCCCACGCTTACTTTCTCATTTCCCTTCAACTTTCTTTTGTTGGTGCATAACTCCTTGAGAAATTTTGCATAACGAGGTACTTGCTTAATAGCATCCAGAAGTGGTATATTTACCTCGATCTTGCGAAAAGTTTCCAGGATTTCCTGTTCTTGTTCCTCCTTCTTTGATTTGCAAATCTGCTAGGAAAAGGTGAAGGAATAACATATGAAGGAATTTGAGTTTTAAGGTCTACCTTAGAAGATGATGTTTTGTTCATGGTGGAAGTGGTGTCATCCCCTTCATTAGTTTGTGACCTTTTTGTGGAACTTGTAATTGCTTTCCACTTCTCAAAGTGATTGTACTAGCATTCTCTCTTGGATTGATCACTGCTTAGAAGGTAATTTTTTTTCTAAGCTCTTGCTCTCGAATTTGCTCTGTTATAGCCAATTGTCCCATTTTGATTTTCTAGGTTTTGGATACTTGCCCTAGTTTCCTCCTAAAATTGCATTGTGTTAGTAGCAAGTACTTTAACAATGTCCTGGAGATCCATACCTGAGTTTTGTGGAGCGAGTTGTGGTGCTGGTTGTGGTTCCATTTGAAATGATTGCTGCACTCTTGATTGATTGAAACCTGGTGGCTGATTGGGTATGGCATTTGGAGTGATTGGTTGATGATTACTATAACTTTGGCTTGGTTGTCCTAGAAATCCACGCCATGGCGTTGTCTTTTGTTCCGTACTCTTCTTGCCAAAGTTGGACACATGTCGGTTGGAATCTCCGTGGTATAACATACTCCACATACATAAAATTGATGCATATGTCCTGCAGCCATTTTTTTTACAAGAGAGGTAAGCTCAAAAAGTTGTTGTTCAATGTTCGGGGTACTTACCTCATTTACTCTCCTTGGTAGTTGTGGCTCAAATTGGCCGCTGAATTGGTGGGAGTTTGCTGCCATGTCGCTAATCAAACGTCTTGCAACATTCGGTGTTTTATTAACCAGTGCTCCACCACTAGCAGCAGCAATGATACTCCTTTCCATTGGTAGGGAGACCCTCATGAAAATCACTTGAATTAGGATCCATCACATAAACATACCTTCTAAAGCTCTCCCATATTCATGCATGTGATTCCTCCATTATTTTCGAATGCCACTAATATCTTTTTTAATGTTTAGGAACTTTCGAAGTGGGAAAGTATTCTCTAAAAGAGAGTTTACATCATCATTCCCACGTGGTAATGGTACCCATGGTAGAATAGTATAGCCAATCTTTTCGCCGAATCTGCTAATGAGAATGGAAAAGCTCTCAATTTTATTTGCTCCTCAGACACGCCAGTTGGCTTCATACTTGAGCATACCACATAAAATTCTCTGAGGTATTTGATAGGATCCTCTCCTGCAAAACCATGAAATGTAGGCAAGAGACGAATTAGTCCCGATTTAAGCTCAAATTCTACCTCAAAATTGGTGCTTATGCATAGCGGTTGTTGATCAATAATTGGAGCCGCTAACTCCTTAAGAGTCTGATCGTTTTCCACGCCATTGCTTCTGAGTTCAGATTTGCTGAACTACAAGAAAGGGGAGGTGAGTATGTCGGCAAGGTCAAGTTCTGGAGGTTGGAGTTGAAATTGACCGATTTAGCCTTAAATTCGAGGATTTGAAGAAACTCCTTAAAATTCTCTTAGTCGTTGATCCGATTACTCACCTCATACATAAGCCTAAACACAAACAATCAAGAAATAACAATCAAGAATCAGTAGTAAAAACAGAATAACAAATTGATTAGAAAATCACTCCCCAGCACCGGCGCCAAAAACTTGATGCGTTCGAAACTAGCAAGTATACTAGTCGCACAAGTAATAAAGTGATAAGTAGATATCGTTCCCACGAGGATTGATTCTAATTGAATTCGTTATTTTCCAGCAACGATAAACTAAACAGGGGGGGTTTTTGTTGAATGATTAACTAAATGAAATAAGAATGCAAATTAAGAATAACAAAACAGAAGGTAAATTTGAATGAAAAATCAATGGGAGAAAGCTGGTTAAGGGATCCGTCTCTACCACAAGATATGGATTTGCGAATTAATTGTAGAATTGTCATCCAATTACACCATTGACATTATCAACCGTAGATAACAACAAGCTCTGTTATCCCAATCTTTCCTTACTTTGTTGTTAAATAAAACAGGCTCTTTATTTTAGCTCTATCCATTAAACAACCTAGAACAAGCTCTCTAAATTTAATTCAATGGATGCATTATGAAAAGAAAGACAGGTTGATCTAAGCAATAAACACACACGCTCGGATTATTTAACTTAGGTTGTATTCTCCAATTGCAATCTCTGATCACAATTTTGCTACTAAGGATTAGAAATTCAAGACAATTACGGATCAAGATTTCTAGTCTAGCAATAGACAACAACCAGATTATATTCAGTTGGCCATTCGAAATACAATCCAGCAAGCAATCATAAGCATTAGATATAGGAAAATACAAGCAACTTCAATTAGAGAATTGGATGACAACTTCTTGCACAATCAACTCACAAAAACCATATCAAGGGCTTTGAAATCACCCTCAACCAATTCAGATTCAGTTACACATGTTTAAGAACGTGGTAAATACAATACAACATGGAGACATTCCAGAAAATGAAAGGGAAGGGAAAAACTTAGCAAATTTGATGTAATTCTCTTTGGATTGTAGTTCTTCCTCTTTCCCAGCTTCCTTTCTCCTTCAAGAACTCCAAGAGATGAAAGAATTCCAGAGCTGCAGCCTCCACCACGTTCTCCCCTCTTCAAGTTATCAAAATAAAACCTTAAAATGTGTTTAAATACTCTGCTACAGTAACCTGCTACAGTGTCCCGTATTATACATGCTACAGTGATGTGTGGAATTACATTTCTACACTTCTCACACTGTTTTGATTACAACTTTCGGTACACTGAATGGATTCATAAACCGTAAATTTCTCCAAAAAGTAGACTTCGAGATCTTTTCAACGGTATATGATATGTCATCGGGTTCATTGTATATCAATACAATTAACTCCGAGAAGATGGTTGACTCGCAGAGGTGAAAATGAAGGGTTTTACTCCATTTTTGTGCAAGTTGCTCCAAAACTCCTACAAACATCAAAACACACAAAAACATAAAAATACCACGGAATATAGCAAAGAAACATGGACGAATTGATATAAAAGTAATACATAAATAGACACCTATCAAAATTGCTGTGATTTTTTGAAAATTACTATTTAAAATGCAAGTCTACTAAGCAGAATTTGAAAGTTGGCAAAGCTAAGTTGTTTCAGGAGTTTCATGATCTCATTCTAATTTGATATTTTTAATGAGGTATCTTATATATGTCTAAATGAATTTTGAAAATTTTTGTAAAATTTGGAACAAGCATCAATTGTCTAAAATCAGCAATTAAGTGTGTTTATTATGGTTGTAGCTATATATTTATTGATGTTGTTTGTTGAATTGTTGTAATGGAATAATATACATGATTTTTGGTTTGAATAGATATATTGTTTTTATGATTGTTAAAAATTGGTTATAATTATATGTGATATGTTTATACACACATACACATATCTACATATATTTTTTAATTTTGATTAAACATGAGATTGAAAAAAAAAATTGTAAATAACATACAATTTTCTCACTCAATTAAAAATATTAAATAGTTATCATAAATATAAAAGATCGAAAAATTTTAGAAAATATTCAAACAAATCCAAGATCTGACAGCCATGGAGTGTGAGTCACGCACCTCGGCTATCCAGAAGATCGCAAGCCATCATCGGAGCCCTAAATCATGTAATTGTCATCATCGGAAGCCGTATGCGACCTTTGAACCCTTGGTTTTTCATGTCGCCACCATCAAACGGCAGCGAGTGGCAACGCACCACCAACTTTAATAGGTTCAAAACTTCCCAATTTCAACTTCTATACATGCAGTAGACTAAGATTAATACTATAAAGTGAGGTACACCAAACATGACCAAGCTTGCATTTAAGGTGTATATGTTGCTACCCTAATAAAGAAGATAAATGGTTATGAATAAGAGGAAGATATTTAACAACGAGATAATATTAATAAGTATCTTCGAATTTTGACTTAACCTCACTTAAAGAATAATTATATATTTTTTCATCAATAATTTCCCTAAACTTGAATAAAATCCATCATTTAGCATTTCCAGTTAAAATTTACACTAACCATCGATGATACTATCGAAATTTCATCTTAAATAGTTTGCACTGTAATTCAGAGTTTATAAGTTAAATAATCAAATTCAATATCAATTTACATTTCGTTCAAAATCCTTTAAAAAAAAAAAACACCCCACGAACCAGAATTTTTGCAATCTAAACCAGCAGCTGAACAAACTCCACGAGAAACCGAACACAACAGATCGGTTAAATAAAAAATTAATAAAAACAAAAACAAAACCCAACATCCAGTTAAGCCTCCACAATCCAACAACAAACCTAATGGAAAGCGCGCACAGACACATATAGCCCCAAAATCACGGCAACAAGACACCACATGAAGCCACTAAATCGAAGAATCTACACGAACACCAGATCACGAAAAAGTAGAAAGAAGAAAAACCCAGCGACAAGATAATGGAAAAAACCTCACACAGCAAACCTGATGCCATCGAAACAGAACACAGATACATATAATTGAAATCAGAATCAAAGTGAAAAAAAAAAAAAAAAAACCAAAAATCTACGGACTCTTCAATGGCCTACACATCAACAGCAACCATCCAATATTTGCTAGAGAGGCAGAGGATAGCCATCACAAAGGCAATTTTGTACACTACCCATTAAAGAACCCGACTTGATTTTGGTACTTGACTCATCATCAACGTTCAGGATCCGTTTTTCTCCTCGCATCCTGTCACTAATCATGGACTTCAAGCACGACTCACCAACAACAACGACCACGACCACCGTGCTTAATGGTCACTCCTCAGATTCCTTATCACTAAAGTTGCCGCCACCACCCCATAAAACCTAGCCACCAACTGCCCCCAACCAGCATCTGACAAACCCAGCCAACGTCCAAAAAACCAACTACACAACCGCCACTATCACTCCTTAAACCCAAGCCGACCGCCACCACCCAGCCTCACAAATCTAGCCAGACAACCACCAACCCTCATAGATATTGGCCACACAACCACCACTCCCTACAAAATCTCAGACACAACGACCACACCACTGAAACCCAACCACCCACACAGCCACCCCCAACAAAACTCCACCACATATCGATCACCATTCAAACTCAAAAACCTACCAACATAGCCACCACATAGTCACCCCCATTGAGTACAGGGACAACTGGCGGGCAGACAGCAACAACGATGAGGTATACGACGACGAAGGAAGCGTGAGGGTGCCGCCTCATAAGTTCTTGGCCAGGCAGATAGTGAGGACGAGGATCGTTTTGTTTTCGGTTCACGAAGGGGTTGGGCTTGGGATAAGTCAACAAAAGGATCAGTGTTTTTTTTTTTCAAATAAATTTTATTAATTATATAAAAGGGTAAAATTATATTTTTGTATTTTTGTTAATGTTTTAACTAATTATTAGACGATGAATTTTATGTAAATTCTGGTATGTAATTGATTAAAATGCATAATCGTTCATCAAGTAAAATTAAATCAATACTTGAAAATACTTGAAAATACTCGCTGATATTATCCCTTTTAATAACCCAATAAGTACAAGGGACTTGTATAAAGTTGTTTTTATCCTGGTGGATTAGCACCACAAGCTGAGCACGAGTTCACAATAACAGACATAAGCTTGCCAGTAAAGTTGTTAAAGTTTTATTAGTTACATACAGAGCAGTAACTATTAGTTCCCCAAACAGCTAGTAGTACTAGCTACCCGTTATCAACATTTACATCAAATTATATGCAACTTTATACCCAAATCAACAGGAGAATGACCCGGTGGTTGATGAGTATCTAGCAATCCTATATCAATTATACTACAAAACTGCATAAAGAGGTCCAGTGCCACCTTCCTTGTAGGCATCAGGGACACTGGAGTAGCAGTATAGGCTGTTGGACATTTCCCAGCTCCAGTCCTCCTTCCTAGTAATGAACATCCGAAGCCATCTGTTGATCCTAACATAGTGCTCCCTAATTTTCCCTTCACCAACAAAACTAGTAACAATAGAATAACAGCATTCATGGCCACCCCACACCTTGTCATCAGGATCTGCAGTTTGGCTCCCATCTGGATGGAAGTACCGCCGCATGGGAGGACCAGTGCCCTTCCAATAAGGATCAAGATTACGCCAATATTCAGGTGCTGCCTGAAGCAGGATAATATTCTTCAGATTAATTGCTTATGCTTTATCACCGTGTCAACAGTCAGACTAAATTCAAGAGGTGGGTCATCTCGTCTCAGCCTCCTATAAACTAAGAAAGAAAAATACGTACCTTGTTAAAATGAAACTCCCAAACATGATCACAGAGATCTTCCTTCATGATCCGACTCTAACAAAATTCATTTAAAATAAAAACATATCAGTTAGCAAACAAGTTTTTGATTGTGCATGTATATTAGTGATCGTCTCTACGAGTAGTTCTGCTAGTAAATGAAGTAAATGAGAAGAAAAGACAGACAAGGAGAAAGGAGAATTGGGTATTGCTTATTACTCACACGTTTGCTATCCATAATAGATAATGAATAGGCCGCCAACTTAGACAGTCCCTGCACAAATGCTATGCGAGGTATGTGTGCTTTCCCAAGCCATAGTTCTTCACACTGAAAAGGACAGGAAATTTTAAGTGAATTATTCAATACTTTGAAATTAGAAATACAATAACAGCATGCACATTTCTCCTTTGAAACATGTTTTGCAAATCTCCCCTGTTGTAATCAAATAATTTAGAGAGAACAATTAAAGTTGTCCAAAGATTACTTCAGAGGACAATGCAGAATGAAAGAAAATAAGACAACTAGGACTATAGGTCTGTAAAGTCTAGCTAAAGCATTCTCATCATACCATGCAATTATTGTGCAAAACAAACAATGATCACTGAAAGAGCAATATGGGATTTCCCAATCCAGAAATGGAATGAGTTACCTAAATCTGCATTTTGTCGGGTGTTTAAATAGAGAAGAGCCTAGACAAGTTTCAGAGTATACTCAATAACAAGATAAAATGTTCAAATTAATGCAAAATCCAAACACACTGAAAATTTTAGAGGCCTGAATCATAACCCACAAAAAGGGCAGCTTTTTTGCCTCTCTTTTCCAAGGTTTAGGAGTTCTGACTTCCTCATCCCTCTCTTCTCATAAAGAACAATCATCCACCCGATCACTTTTGTAACTTCCCTTCAACCCCCAAGGTCTATTTTATTCTATTTTCATTTTTTATTAATAAGTTTTTGGTTGCATCCTCTTTTTACTTGTATTATAGCTCAGTCAACAAAATTCTTACTTGTTATTTATTTATTTTTATTTTTATTTAAAAAAAAAACCTTACTTATTTCAAAGAAGAAAAAATTGTTTCCAATGAACTAAGCTTTGTCAACACCTAAATCTCTAGATGACAGAAGTATACCAGCACCCACGGAAACAACATTAATGCCAAAAGATTGCCAGTGCCAGAAAGACCTATCCACCTAGCTAGAAACCATAATATACCCCTCATACCATCCAAAACTTTTACAAATTGAGTGAATATGAAAGCTTGAGTAGTGAATGCAAGTAGCAGTTCAAAAGAGACATATCAAGAGAATACTTAATCACATGTGTGTCTTGTAAAGGTTTCCTTCCAACAAAAAATATGAGAAGAAAAAGAAAGAAAAGCCCAAGTAATTTCTTACCATTAGATATATTACGGCTACTTACCTTCTCACTTAACAGACTAGTGCATAACAATTTTGAATTATTACAGGCTCCACCTACACATGAATAAAGACTCTAGGTTATCTTATTTACATTTGATGTCTCAATAAACAGCATGTAATTGTTCCTCCATTTACAGTGAGACACAAACTGAAAGATATTCTTATAAGCAGTTTATTCACCACTCCGCATAAACCAAGATAACATAGAAGAAGTTACTTTACATGTTACAGAAGATACGCTTCGATAATGATATTAAAAATTACGGATTCTTAGAGTGGTTCTACACTTTCAATTCCATTATTCAGCTGTAATTAGAAAATATGGAGCCATCAATTCAAAATCTAATGAAAACTTAGGCACTTGACATGGATTACTATCAACTGCAATCAGATCCATCCAAAAGCTTAGCACACTGAGTTGTAGCAACATTATCTTAATTTATTAGTGTTATCTGCTTTTCCAAAGCGGCATGCAGATACAGCTGCCATTTAAAATATGGTTCTATCAATTTGATATCCCCTATAGGGTGCCATACATATTCAATTATAATGTACACTGACATGTTTATTGCTCAACAGCTGCCCCTTATCCATGTTCAAATTGTTTTCTCGTATCTTTAAAAGTGATAATCTTCAATATAAATTACGAGAACAATCCTAGAATTTAATCTTATTTAACTAGTCTCATCTTAATATTTACATTCTAAATTGGACTAAAAAAACTTATGAATTTATGCTCCAATTGATATGCACTGTACTGTAGTAGATGGGATAAGATTTTATAAAAATAAGGTAACACAAAAAAGTAGTCATGATTGAAATAAGCTAGTACTGAAGTCAAAGATAATCTAATTCCTGATATTAAAAAACGAGAAGGCACTCAAAAAAGGAAACCAGAAGGAAGGGACAAATTATGAAGGCTTGAAAGCCAAAGATGTCATGCAATTTCATGGTGGATCAGCAAATTATTGGGCCAAGACGGATTTAAACCATAGTAAAAATACATAATGTTAGGAAAGGGGATAAAAGAATGACAAGAAGTCGTTCAAGACATTAAAGGGAAGAACCAATCCACCAACTTAGCAATCATCGAACAAATTGCCTTAGGATGCATTCTAACCAAATTCCCCAAGTAGATAAAAATAAACTAATAGAAACCGAAAAAAAGGAGAAAAAGAAAGTAAAAATGAATGAACTATTACCCAAAATGACCGTCATAATAAAGTATACTATCAAAGGTTCCACAACTAGAATCAACCTTTTCTTCTGCAGGTAAAAGAAACTGAAGTACAGTACATAACAATAAAAGGAGTGAAAACAAATAAGTTATTATCACAACATACAAAGATGCCCAACAGGAACCGACAATGCAGTCAAGAAAGCGCCAAAACAACAATTGACTATAAATCATAAACCAAACTCCATTCTATTTTAGCCCAGACCTCCGAAACCTCCAAACCGAAATCGAATTCTGAAATCTTTATTTCTTGGGAAGCAAGAAACTCAAACTTTCCTTAAGGTAGGTGGGTTTGAAGGATTGAGGCAGGACCTTGTGAGGCCAAACCCCTGAAATAATTCTTCTACTAAACCAAACCCCACATTGAACTAAGTAAAATTTAACTGTACAAAACGCAGAATCTCATTATAATCAATCAAAAATCCATCAAAAACCCAATTCAGCAATTTCCCTAAGTGAATTAAAAATCCTACAAAGATGTTAAACAACACTATCGAACAATCAAATCCCAATTCTCAAATTCTATAAAATCAACATCATAATTATCACGAACCCACTTGGCTATGAATCGAAACAATCCCAAATTCTCAAATTCAAAATTTAAGCCAAAATCGTAAATTGGATGGACAGAGATAAGAGAGGAAATTAAACCTTGGAGGTCCAGAGGGCGTCACTGGAAGCGACATCGTGCCAGGCACGTGAGACGAGGAGAGATAGTGCCACGCTGCGTGCGTCGAGGTGTTTGAATATCATCAACATTATGTCTCTACCAAACACCTCAAGTGGGTCCCTCACTGCAACTTCTTCTTCTCCTCGTTTCTCTCGCTTTCTCTTCCTCTTCCTCTTCTTCGCTCTCCTCTCCACCTCCACCACTTCCTCTTCCGCGACGCCGTTTGCCGATTCTTCGATTACCAGCAGTTCCATTCGACGGAGAGTGTGCGTGAGTGAGAGCAGAGAGGTACAGCAACTAGGAGAGATTCAAGAGATTCAGAGAAAGGCGAGAACAGGGCACGTGATTCTTCTGCCTCCAATGGTGACGCTATAATTTTCCTTTTTTTTTTTTTTTTAAGAGATTTGTCTTTGGACAGGTCTAGTGGTTTCTGAATCGTGTGCACCGTGACGATTTTCGCCACGTAGGCGACTAGTTTTACTACTACCAATCAGATTGAAGCAGTTGGAGAGTTCCAAACACGTGGCGATATAATGAATACTTATTTTCTGCACGTGCAATAAAATTGTACAAATGCAAATGTATTACAGAGAATTATTTGCTATAAAAACGAAAGATGTTTTTAATATTCTAAATTTATATATCAAACATAATTTTATTTAATAATATGTAGGAATACTATAAAAATGATTATTGTCTAGTTTTCTTTTTTTCTTTTTCAACTTTTTTTTCTTGGCCTAACAAATGTTTGATCAAGGAAATTTAAGAAAGTATTTAAATGTCAAATAGTAGATAGTTTCTAAAATTGGAATCGTTTAATTACAAACATCGAAAAGAATTGATTATCAAGCTGGAGTTACAACATTAACGTGCTTATGTTTCCCTGCCGGATTCATGGATCAAGTGACTTTTGGCAGGCTACGTAGCAGCTCAATATCTATCTAGATCTAGAACGTGTGTACCATCTCTTAATAAACTAGAAGAATATGTGGATCAACAGAATCGTGCGATAGGTCACCCAGTAAACGATCAATATTGAAGACGTGTATCAATTGGCCTATAAATACAGGTGTCTATAAATTGACACAGGGTTGACCTTGATTAATAAAAACTAGAGTCAACCTTCCATGTTCTTTACTCATCATTTTGCGATTGGTCTAGCTATTTTATACCTTATTTCCAACGTACACACTTATTTAAGCTCATTTTCAAATAAACATATAATCAATTTATTGGCTTGAGTATGGGAGGGTTGAAACAAGTGAAACACCTGACGACCATTGACATTCCAACTATTTTTCAGCTGTGTTTGAGTTTACAAGGAGGTTTGTACAAGGAGGAAATCCTTTACCATCGCCTAGAAAGAAGCACTAGTTCTCTGTGGGATCAGCGTAAAGTTGCTTCTGCACAAACTATCAATCAGAATCTCTACTATCAACTAATAAGGCTTTCCAGATAAATTAATTTGAAGTTCACTTCGAGTAAAAGTTTTTGATCATGATGTTGTCATCTCATTAATTATTCCCTGACTATTATTAATTGAGGATTAGAGGAGTTTAGGAATTGATTTTGCCGTTTCTAATTAAGATTTTTCTCTAAGGAATTTTGGTATTTGCCATTTGTAAGTTCCATTTAATTTGAGACATCATCATTTAAGTTGTAAAATTTTTCCGCATTAACATTTTTCAATAATATAACATATAGAACTTCATAATTTGTGTCCACTCTTAGTGATGTAGAGTACATTTAAAAATTGACATAAACTTGGTGAAGATAATAAAATAAAAGAACCATAACTAACTTAGCTATTTTGTACTATTTCTACTAATAGGAATCAAAATAAATAAAATGTTTTCTTATACTTTAAATGCTTATAGTATTATGTGTTTGGATGATTTTTTTTTTAATTTTATGTTATATGTATTATGGAATATTATATTTATAAACGAATTATATATATAGATGTTGACGTACAAATATTTTTTTATTTTTACTTTTCCCTCATTTAATACTTATTTATTACAATAATAGTGCAATACCATAGAACTTACAGAAATTGGTGTGGAATGTTGTGACCGGGGAGGTGGAACTAAAAAAATAAAATAAAATAGATAATTAGAAACCATAAATAATTTTTACACACAATTTCCTATCCAAAATTTTGTATGTCTAGAATCTTTATCTTAACAAAAAAAAAAACTCAAAAATAAGCTTGAACAAATATGAACTATATAATAAAAGTGTGAATTTGATTAAAATTAAAGTAAATTTATTGTTTTATAGCTTGGCTTAGGGTATTTGTTTTTATGTTTGAAGTTTGAATATAACTAAATTTCATTCATTCAACTAATATATTCGAATTTTGGTCTTTTGACTTTAGTTTGTTTCTCAGATAATTTTATCTAAATGTAAAAAAACAAAAAATTTAGTTTTTATCTAAAAAGTTTGAGTGATTTCTTTTAATTTAACTTCCTATTCTAACTATTTCCTATTTTGTAACAAGTACCCTTTATTATTTCCCGTTCATTTTATTATGTATTAATTATTTTGTTATTAAAATAATTTTCATAATATTAATTTGACTAAAATGATTAAATTACAAAGTTAATTTGTTTTACACATATATATATATATATATGTATATGTTTTTGAACATTTATTCATTCTTTATTTTTTATTCATACCTATTCAAATTTTAATTCAATTAAGATCTACTTATTAAAAAAAATTGCACCTTAAATTAATGCTGCTAAATAACTAACTAGAATAAAATGAGATCAATTCAGTCACAAAATAACCACTTGAATAGCTACGATATGCCACCTGTGTAGCCTTGGCCTCTTCAAGCCTCTGGATGGGATGACGATCAATCTGATTCTACATCAGACAGATCAAACAATTCCTCTAATTCTTCCTCTTCCTTAGTTTTTGAGCTAGTTATGATGAAGTAGCCTTATATTCCTACTACTCTAACTTATGTTGATACCACAATAATATTTCGACAAAGGAGTCCTCAGTGCAGACCAGAAATGAGTAGAGGAGAAACTTTTGGAGTCTCTTTTACATCAAATGTAGCTGGTGACAATCAAAATCAAGAAGAGACTCTAGAAGATAAGACTCGGATACCATAAAAATGTTTTACATTGATATCCAACTCTCTTTAATATAAGGCTATCTTATACTTTATATAGACCTGACAATAATACTAATTTTGAATGCTTCCTTATGTTAAGGAATCCTTTTTATGCATTACTATACGACTCACCATACTATAAGTCATATTACTCTACTTTACAACTCATACCTTATCACTATCAATATTACACTAGACACCTCACTATCTTTATCATTATTACAAAGCATGACTTATCACATAAATTATTACAGCATACATTATTAGTTCCACTTTATATTACATCAAGTTACATCTTATCGTTTTGTCAAGAAATAAAAGTTTCCAAAGCAATCAGGCAGATATTTTATTTGTGGTAAAAAATGGCATTTTGCTAAGCAATGCAGAAAGAAGAAAAAGGCTCCTATATGACTTCTTCAACTTATTAATCAGCCATATTTTTCATATGGCCTGTATTATTGGTCTAAAGATCCAAAAGATGCCTTATTATCACTCGTTATTCTTTATACACCTTATTGTTAAAATTTCCTAAATTAGCTTTTACATTTTTAACTCATTAATTTCATAATTCCAAAATTATCCTCATAGCTTGGCCAATATAATTCAATAAATCTAAATTATGAGTATTTTATTAATATTGTTGGGAATTTTAAATCACAACTTAAAATAAATTATAAGAATCAATAAAAAAAACAACCTAAAAAAATTCTTTGACTTCAACAAATGAATATTGAAAAGGAAGAAAAGCAAATATAATACTAATAATAATATTGTTATTATAAATTTTTTATTTATTATAAATTTTACTAATGATATTATTTTATGTATATTATTTGAAGATGGCTATATAGTCAGAAGTTAGGACGTAACATTAATCAATCAATAAATATTAGAGTTGGCAATTTTTTACACAACACGCCAATATGACGTATAATTAATAGGTTAGTGTTGACACGATTATTAATTGGGTTGTGTTAGTGTTAGGATATTCGAAATAATTCTGTTTAATGACACAAATAGTTAAGCATATCGTATTGAGTATAAATAATTAAGAAACAAATTAACATATTTAATAGCAAATTCAAATTAATTTAATTATTTTTATATTAATAATTCTTCATATTGGTGGATAATTTTGACTAATATAAATACATATAATGTGGTTTATTAACGATAACGATATATGTGTTAAATAGTTAAATAAGTTATTTGAATTAATATAATATAGTTACAACACGTTTAGTAAAGGAGTGACATGTTTATTAAATGGGATGTATCTATGTTTCAAGTCTTGACATAAATAGTTAAATGGATCATATCCCTATTAGCGAAAATGTTACTAATTTGTTATGTACATGACTTGCCACACCCGATAAAAATGAATCTCAAAAGACTTGCACAGTTGCACTTAATCGCATAGGTTTTTAGCTTTAGGGCATCCGGATGCTGTGTGTAGTGGTTATCACGTTAGTCTTACACACTAAACATCACCAGCGCAGCATCAATTCAAATGTGGTTCTCTTCCAATACACTTCAATTCTGCCTTTTGAGAATAAATATATAGTCAAATGACATCATGCTCAATTTGTTTTCTTTCGACATTAATTTTCAAACAAAATACAATTAAGAAAATTGTTGAAGTAGGTTGTGGATGATACAGATTTGATCGATTTGCTAGGCCTATTGTTTATAAAGTCAAAGAAATTATTTTACAATTGATGTCACCTCTAGTGTAGATGATGTGAGGCAATGTATAGTTTATCACTACAAGAAAAATAGTTTTTTGCGGCAAAGTTTTTTGTGACGAAATAAAATTCATCGCAAAAAGAGGCCTTTTGCGACAAAATTATTATTTCGTCGCCAAAGCTAGCATTTCAAAAAAATGATATTTTGCGAGGAATTTTTCGTCGCAAAATAAAACCTTTAGCGATGAATATTTATTTCCTCACTAAAAACTCGAGTGACTAATTAGAGAAGAATTTTTTGCGACGAGATAAAACCTATTGCGACAAACTTTTCATCGCAAAACGTTTTACACAAAGATGGAATTTTGTGACAAAAATTTTGTAGCAACATGAACATTTTTTGAGACGAAATTATATTTCTCACGAAAAAAAGACCTTTTGCGACAAAAATTTCTCGCTAAAAGCCATTCTAATTTACCATATACACATGGCAATATTGGACATTTTGCGACGAAAATATGATTCCTCGCAAAATGTGACCTATTACGAGGAAAAATTTCTCGCCAAAAAGAGACATTTTGCGATAAAAAATTCCTCGCGAAAAGTCATTTTAATTTATCATGCACACATGGCAATACTGGACATTTTGCGACAAAAACATGATTCCTCGCAAAATATGACCTTTTGCAAGGAAACTTTTCTCGCAAAAAAGAGACCTTTTGCGACAAAAATTCCTGGCGAAAAACCATTCTAATTTACCATGCACACGTGGCAATACTGGACATTTTGCAACGAAAATTTGATTCGTCGCAAAATGTAACCTTTTGCGACAATAAATTCCTCGCAAAAAAGTAACCTTTTCCAAGAAAAAATTTCTCGCGAAAAGCCCTTCTAACTTATTATGAACACGTGACAATACTGGACATTTTGCGACGAAAATATGATTCCTCGCAAAATATGACATTTTGTGAGAAAAAATTCCTCTTAAAAAGTTATTTTTTTAAAATTAAAACTTAATAACTTTTCTCTTTTCTTTTCCTCTCTTTGTTTGTGGTCCATCTAATATATAAGTCTTTGTTTAAAAAATGACAAAAAAAAAAGAATAAAGAAAGTATTAAAAATCTAATTTGATTTTGAATAAATTTGACAATTTTTAAATATAGTAGGGTCATTTGGATATGCATATAAATTTTTATAAAAAAAAGACCCTTTGTGATTCCATTCATACTCTTAAATGTGAAAAACTATTAAGATATTCTAAATTTAGTGTTTATAAAAGAGATAAATAATTAAAATAAACTCTATATATATATGTGTGTGTGTGTGTGTGTGTGTCATTAATAATCCAATAATCAAGCATAAAATTTATTGCTAATTATTTATATATAATCTAATTTATGTGTGATTTATATATGTCTAGCTACTAAATTACAATTATGATAAACTTATTACAGTGACTAATTTTTAATTGATGAAAATGAGATTGGAAAAAAATCCAACTTCTAAAAATCTAATTTATTTTTCAATGTTTAATTATATGTCAAATAAACATAAATAAATAAATAATTAATAATCATGTAATGTTGCCTATAATTATGTTTTTTATTTTTTTGTTATAAAGTATATTAATTTAGACAGTATATTTTTCTTAGACTTTTAATTTTTATCGTATAGCTTTGAGTAAATTGTTGAGATATTTTAAACAATTGTTAGAATTTATTTTAAGGGAGATAAATAATTAAAATGAACTCTATAACAAAAAATAAATACATTCGTTACATATTGATTACTATATGAATAATTAATCATTTATTGGTAAATGGCAAAAACTAATTTTCAATTCCTAATACATATGATGCTTGTAACATATGTATATGTATATATGTCTAATTAAATTACTTCTATGAAAAAAATATTTTTTATAATTGTAAAATATATTTTTAATAATTGTTATTTTTATAAAAAAATGGATAATTAATTTAAAGGCATTCTATACTTAAAAATAAATGCAATTTTGTTACATTTTTATATGATTATAATATGAATAATGAATCATTTACTGATCAAATTAGAAAAACTTATTTTCAATTTCTTATAATAACAACTATGACATATATAGATATCTAATTATTAAATTACAACTATTACAAACTTATGGTTTGCATTTGTCAAGATATTTTAAATATTAATTGTTAGCATTTGTAAAAGGAATAAATAATAAAAAAATATTCACTAAAAGTAAATGCATTTGTTACATAATAAGTATAATATTAATATTTGATCATTTATTTATCAAAGTATTAAGAACTTATTTTCAATAACTCGCACATGACAATTATGCCATATGTATAGATGTCAAAGCATTATGCATTTGTTAATGATAGTTGACTTGTATGTATTTTGTTAACACTTTAATACATATGACAATTATAACATACGTTTATATGTTAATAATTAAATTACCTCCATCACAAATTAATTTTTTAAATTTGTAAAACATATTTTTAGTGTTTTTAAAAGAAATAGATAATTAAAATAAATTATAGCTAAAATGAATGGAATCTTTTTGTTACATATATGATTATAATATCAATAATTAATTATTCATTGATCACTAAAGAAATTTTTTTTTGTAATTCCTCATATAACAACTATGACATATGTTTAAATGTCTAACTATTGTTTACATTTGTTAAATAATTCTTGAGTTGTTGTACCTATTTTATTAACATTTTAATACTCAATAAAAAATAATTAAATATCATATAATGTTTTATATTTCTATTGTATATGGTTATTATATTATTTATTAATTTGTCATCAAATTATTTAATATCAATCCAATATTATATAAATTTAATTATGGATGAAAATTTAATTAATAAATAAACTTATAATTTTCCAAGTCTAAGTATGGTTCATTTAAATATTTTTAATTTTAGATTTAGATTTTAATTTTAATATTTTTTTAAAGACTTATAGTGAAAAAAATTTTGTCGCAAAAGATTAGCATTTTGTCGCTAAAGATTAGCATTTTAGACTTTTAGCGACCACTTTAAAATTCCTCGCAAAATGGGGTCTTTCGCGAGGAAAATTTAAATCCAAATTCGTCGCAAAAACTAAATTTTAGGCGGACTTTTTCCCACCTATTAAATTTCAAAATTTTTACACCTTTAGCGACAAAACTTTGTCGCTAAAGACCAAAATTTTGTCGCAAAAAGAAAATTTTAGGCGGACTTTTACCTGCTCCTATTTATTTCATATTTTTTAAATTCTTTTGCGACAAATTTTTTGTCGCAAAATGTCCAAATTTCATCGCAAAAAATCAATGCCTTTATTATATATATACCACCTAATTCTTTGGTTTACTTCATTTTCTTCCATCTATTCTAATTTCCTCTTCATTTTCATTTTTATCTACTTCTCTTCTTTCCCTAACACTATTATCAAGGTAAATATTTTTACTCATTTTTTCTTTTATGTTGTAATATATTTACTTACAAGATTCATATATTTTTTATTTTTTAATTGTCAATTAATATTACACTTTTTTGTTTAATAGGTATTTTGGAAGAGGGAATGTAATTAAAAATCTTAAGTTCTTTATTTCTTTAACATTTTTTTATACACTTATCTCTCATATCCTTAATTATTACTAATTAATATTTTACTTTTTTTTTGTTTTTAATAGGTATAATTGAAGATGGGGTACATTTGAAGACTTGAAGATTGATATAAAATCAAGCAACAAAAAATTTAGTGGAGGGTGAAGTTTTGTGTTTGTTGTGTTATCTTGTATTTTTATTTTTATTTTTTTTTCCATGTACAACCAAAGTTCCTATGTTGTATTAAATTTTTGTAATTTGTTATTATTTAATAAAATTATTCTTACAAAAATTATGTTGCATAATGACAAAATTTTGCTGTTTTATTTTCAAATTTATAACAAATTAAAATAAATTTTATGAATTATTAAAAAAATCAATTATGTTAAAAAAATTAGGTCTTTCGCGACGAATTTTTTGTCGCTAAAGATCGAATTCAGTGACAAAAAAATAGTCGCAAAAGATATTTGCAATGAAAATAATTTGTTTTAAATACGATTTTGGCACAAAATATTTTGCGACAAAAATGCTCTCTTGCGACGAATTTTATATTGTCGCAAAAAGTTAACATGACGTAATCATATTTGCGACAAAATATTTGTCGCAAAATACCACTTTTTGCGACAAAAATTTCCTCGCAAAAAGTCTTTTTGCGAGAAATGCAAAATTCGTCGTAAAAAAACCTATTGCGATTGGAATGCGACGAATTTATTTTCGTCGCAAAAACTTATTGCGATGAAATTTTGACTTTTTGCGACGAAATATTTCGTGGCAAAAAGTCATTTTTCCTGTAGTGTATATTTAGCGATCTAGCTTTAAATAATGCTCAGTAAAAATTGTTTTTACATTTTTCTCTCTCTCTCTAAATCCTTATAAGAATTTAATTAATCTACTTTTTTTTTTGTATTGATATGTGTTTTAAAAATTTTGATTATTGTTAATTAAATATATGATTCATATATATTATTATAATTTAATAAAAGTATCAATTGAGACATCGAATTTAGAAGTAGAAAATGAATAAGAGTATGTTAGTAGTCTCAAAATTTTAGACTCAAAGCACTTATATTTTATTTTATTTATTTTTTAACCCAACTATTAGTTTTTAATTGATCGACTCAATCAGTTAAGCTTCCTGCCCAAACCATGTACAGAGCGCGATATACGCACGAGTACATACATTTGCGAAATGAAGGGTGAGGTGTACAGCGTTCTCACGATCTCAAAAATGGGTGAAGCACTGAAGCTGCATGGGCAATGGTCTAGTCCTTTCAATTGTAGGGTGATAGGGGCACCGAAACCAAAGGGAATACGGTATGAATAAACTGAAGATGGTCTCCGCAACAAGAGCCCTTTGCTTTTGCAGTACAATCCAGTCCAGTCCACGAGAAGATCCCAATTCTTTTTCACGGGGAAAAACCAATATGTGAGCCCATGATTATTCTTGAATATCTAGAAGAAATATGGCCACAAAATCCATTGCTTCCCAGCGATCCTTATGAAAGAGCCATGGCTCGCTTCTGGATTAAATTTGCTGAATAAAAGGTAGGTAATTCATCCTGATTTCAGAGCTCTCATATGCATTCGAGTGATAAGTAATAGAGTTGAGCTCTCATCTACACACTTAACTTTTCTGGCGGAGGTAAACTAAACATGATATCATAACTATATTGACCAACAGTTATAAATTTGAATCCCTATCATGTCATTTGAAATATATAAAAATTAATTTAATTAATTTGTAATACGTGTCTGACTCATTTTTAAAATCCGCTGAGGCCCTTCTATGTGAAGGGGCATATCACATCGAAAATATTTTTAACAATGTTTTATGATTGCATTTGCATGTTGAACAAATACATACAGCTTTCTGCAACCTGGATCATGTTCTGCAGTACAGGCGAAGAACATGAGAGAGGCAAGAAGGAGAGCTTGGAAATGCTGGAAACCTTAGAAGAAATGGGGCTGAGAGAGAGGAAATTCTTTGGAGGAGGTGAGATCAGCCTTGTGGACATAATTTGGTGTCCTCGCTCATTGGTTAGGAATCATGGAAGACGTGGTAGGGATGAAACTACTTGAGGCTAAAAAGTTCCCTCGCCCGCATGCATGGGTACAAAATTTTAAGAACGTGCCAGTAATCAAAGAAAACCTACCTGATCGTGGTGAGATGCTTATCAGATTCAAGAGGATTACGGAAGGATTACTAGCATATTCTTCATGATCATGCAATTGCCTTATAGGTTTCATCAATTAATGATCTATTATGTATGAGATCATGAATCAGAGTGCTTAGCATTAATTGGTTTGTGGTTGGTCTGCCCAGTTTTTTTGTATACTATAATCATATATAATATATGAAAAGTATTGGACATTCAGGATAATAATTTGTTGAATTTACAGTGTCGTCTCATGCACTATTATTATTAATAATATTTTTTTGAAATAACATAGATACTTCGACTCATGTTTCTCGATTTTTACTATTGAAGAATTTATATTAATGCTTTAATAATTTTATTGGTTAGAAACCAAGGTCACTTATTGGAGGGTAAATTAAACTATGTTACGAAGCAAAGATTCTTTTTGATGATAGTTAAAAAAAAAATAATAATAATTAAAGTTCAATTAAACAGATATTTTGCTTTTAACTAACTGAGATAGTTAATAGCATAATTTTGTCAACTAATTAAAGTAGTGTACCTACTCTTACAAACTTTGTATACATATATATATATATATATATATATATATATATATATATATATATATATACTTACGTGGTATTACTCATTTATTTACATATCTTCATCCTTTATTAAATAAGTAAATTTTAAATATTTATTTCTTTAATGACCTTATGATATATCAATTTATATGTAAAAATTTGTATAGAAAGTTTGTAAGACTAACAATATTATTCAATAAATTAATATCATATGAAGTTACACTACTAATTTGACTTTAGCATCATTACTTTTAATATCCCACCTACTCCCGTATAATTATAATTTAAATAATTTTACTTTGTCCGACTTTTGACTTTATATATGTGTAGGGAAGAGATATTTTCATACAAAATTAGACGCCATCTTCTGGTCATTGATCTATAAAATCTAACAGTTGAGATGATTGATGAGTTAGCAACGTTAAATGTAACTTTTTGACTTTTAATTTTAATCATTGGATTTGATGAGATCAAAGACCAGAAAATTATGGCAATAAATTGTGTTAAAATATATATTATTTTCTCTCACAAAATGTCAACTAATTAACCGTATATAAATATTGTTATCAACAACTTGAGTTATATGATTTAGTCCAACACAAATTGAAGAATATTAATAATAATTATATAAATTTTGGACATAAAACTTTTTATGTGCTGAATGGAAAAAAAAGGCGTTGAAACTTGAATAATATATCAGTATCACCAGCTATGTTTGGCATAATATTATATAGAATTCAAAACTAATTATTAAAAGTCGCCGAAGCAAACTAATTAATTTAGATTCAAAACAGGTTTGGAATTCAACAATTATTTATTTGTTATTTTTTAATTGAAATTTGAGAGCAGTTAAGCAATAAGCTTACTCTCCAAGAAATGTAGGAAACCATAGACTGTATAAATTGAATAATATTGATGAAGTGAACCACCATTAATTCTTATATTGATCTATGTCACACATGGCTGAAGTGAAGCTGCATGGAGCATGGCCTAGTCCAGTTAGTTACAGAGTGATATGTACTCTAAAACTGAAGGGTATACGATATGAATACATTGAAGAAGATCTCTGACTGGGAACCTGTAACAAGACAAAGCAAAATCAATCACTCACTCAACAATCACTCACACTCACACACAATCAACCAACAATCCAACAACCTATCTGAATACTCTTTAAATATATCAATGAATAATGTATGAATAATTTCTATCAAAATAATAATGAAACCCTATATTTATACTAATCAAGACATATTGAAATTTGAGTCGAATTAGGAAAGTCTAAATCCCTATTCGAGTCAAAAGCCCTAGACTAATAATTTAGGTTTGAATCAAATTAGGAAAAGTCAATATCCCTAATTGAGTCAAAATCCCTAAATTGATAATTTCCCAAATTAAATAAAACCCTAATTAAATAAATACTAAAAGACTATATTAACCCTAATAATAAAATTAGCCATGCTACATCAATTCCCCCTGACTTAGAAAGACTCGTCTCCGGAAGAGTGGGATTGCAAAGAAAAATCCAAAGCACGGGAGTTGATGCGACGGAGCTCATCCTCAGGAAGCCAAGTATCATCATCGGCTGGTCGTCCCTTCCAACGAAAAAGGAAACGATGAAAACCACCAGTTGTAGAAGTAACAAAGTGGTCATCCAAAATGCGATCAACTTCATTATTTGGTGGAGGATCGAACAGAGGCAAATGAGGTACGACAATAGTAGGAGAACCTGCAGTAACATCAAAAGCAACTGGAGGCTCGAAATGTCCTCGGTAAGAAACAAGTTTGCCACATTAAAAATTGGATTGATACTCCAATCAGAAGGCAAATCAAGTAAATAAGCATTAGAACCAAGCCTATGATTAACTCTAAATGGGCCATGGGCACGGGCTTGCAATTTCTTGTTAGCTTGTTTAGGAAAGCGAGAAGGATTAAGGCGAACCATGACATAATCACCTTCCTTAAAAACCTTATCTCTACGATGCATATTAGCAGCAGACCTATATTTATCATTGCTCAAGGAAATCATTTGTCTAACCTCAGCATGCAAATCACACATATGGGTGGCAAAATTAGTAGCAAAATTTGACGAAGGGTAGTGAGAGGGTAAGCGAACAAGGTCAATGGGTCGATGGGTTGCAATACCATAAACAATCATGAATGGACTCTTACCAGTTGACCTATGAACAGCATTATTATAAGCAAACTCAGCCATAGGTAACACTAAATCCCAATTACCTAACTTCTCGCCTACCACACAACGAAGCAAGTTCCCTAAGCTACGATTAACCACTTCAGTTTGACCATCGGTTTGAGGATGATAAGCTGAAGAGAACCTAAGAGATGTACCAAATAGTTTCCAAAGTGTCTTCCAAAAGTAGCTAACAAACTTAACATCTCTATCAGATTCAATTGACATAAGCAGTCCATGGAGACGAACAATCTCCCTAAAGAATAGTTGAGCTATATGTGAAGCATCACTAGTCCTGGAACAAGGGATAAAATAGGCCATTTTAGAAAACCTATCACCCACAACAAAAATAGAATCATGTTTCAAAGCGGTTTTAGGTAATCCTAAAAGGAAATCCATACTAACATCTCTCCAACGAAGGTAAGGAACAGGAAGGGGAGTGTATAACCCTTGATTGAGTTTTCTAGCCTTAGCTAGTTGATGCGTACGACACTGAGATACAATCCTAGCAACATCCCTCTTTAATGATGGCCAATAAAACCTATCCTCAACTAAGGCAATGGTTTTATCCCCCCCCCCCCTAAGTGACCAGCTAATCCTCCAGCATGCATTTCCCAAAATAGAAAATCTCTCATAGAAGTACGAGGAATGCATAAACGAGAACCCTTAAAAAGGTAACCACCACGAATGATAAAATCTACATGATTCCTACGGTTATTATCTAAGAGTTCCTTATAAATGATGCCAAAATCAAGACAAGAGGGATACTCAGACTTCATCCTATCAAATCCTACGATTTCAACTTGCATGGTTTGAAGGGTGTACATGACTCTACTAAGGGCATTAGCTACCTTATTATCCTCTCCAGGCTTGTGTCTGAGGACAAAGGTGAACATTTGAAGGAGCTCAGACCACTTGACATGTCTCTCATTTAATCGCTTTTAGGATTGAAGATATTTTAACGCTTGATGGTCAGAGTAAAGGACAAATTCATTAGGCAAAAGGTAATATTGCCAATGTTGTAGAGATCTAACAATAGCATAGAACTCTTTATCATAGGTAGAATACCTTTGTTTTGCCTCATTGAGTTTCTCACTAAAGAAAGCAATAGGGTGACCCTCTTGACTCAAGACTCCTCCTATACCTACTCCTGAAGCATCACAAGCTACTTCAAAGACTTTAGAAAAATCTGGATGCCTAAGAACAGGGGCTTGAGTCATACGTTGCTTAACAAGCTCAAATGCTCTAGTGGCTGCAGGGGTCCGTTGAAATTCACCCTTTTGCATGCAATCAGTGATGGGTGCCATGATGGTGCTAAACTCTATAATGAATCTCCTATAGAAAGAAGCTAATCCATGAAAACTACGAATTTCAGACAAAGTCCTAGGTGTAGGCCACGATGTAATAGCTTTTATCTTACCAGGATCAGCTTTTGACACATCTGAAAAAAGATTGTCTCCCAAGTATAGGAGTGTCGAAGTAATAAAACCCGGTGAGACCGAGGTCGATCCACGAGGAAGGAGATTTTAGCGTTACAAATTATAAGATAAGTAAATATGATATGGATGATTCAAAGGAATGATAAGATAATATCAATAAATATGTAAGATGGTAGGCGGTATTACCGACCAATCAAATATAAAACAAAAAGCAAGAGGAGGTAAAACCATCCATAGAAATAGGTGGTATAACCAACCATAGTAAATTAAAGAACAATTTCATAAGGTGGTAGAACCTACCATAGTAAATAAAATAAAAAGTTCATAAACAATAGAATAATTAAAATACAAGAGGAATTAACACAATAACAATGAAGGCTAAGGTTAGGGGATCCGCCCTTGATATTTCAAATAAGGATAATTAACCCATTTTAGTTATATGAATTATATTTGTTTCATTACCAATATTTATACCACTTCTTGTAAATGGGTTCAAGCATCCAATGTGCCAATCACCATATGTCTACAACAAATCAAGGTTCCTAACTAGATTCGTGTCGGTAAGGAAGAACCATACATCATCTAGAAAGGATCCAAGCATTTGATGTGCCAAGGATTGTCGACAATGGATCAAGACCTCCACTTTACGAGTGGTGTCAAGATTGATTAAGAAATTAAATATAAATCATATTGAATAAACATTATAAGATTAAGATTATTAAGCACATATTAAGGGTTAGAGAATCCTTATTCTCATATCAAGGGTTTCACCCTTTCACCTTAGCAAAAGAGAAATTAGAAGAACATTATAATAGAAAGAAAATAAAATGCAAGAAAAAGGAAATTCATTAATAACATAAACACACAAAACACAATACAAGATCCTAGCCAAAGCCAAAATGTTCCAGCCAAGGCCAAGATGCCCTAATGGGTCACAAGGCACCTCTATTTATAGATACATCCAGGGGCAAACTTGTCAAATTACAAGGGCATAATTGTCAAATATTAGTTGTAAATATCTTTGACAATTGGGATCATTAGGCACCGACTTTGACCATCAATTTTGACATTGAAATGTTGAGAATTTTAATCACATGTCTTCATGAAAGTTGTAGATATTTCTCTCAGCTTTCTAGAACATATTGATTTGCACAATTTGGATACGTATTTTGAGAGATACGGTCCAAATACTGAGGCCTGGTCAGACTGGGCCGAGACTGTAGATGGGTTCACTTCAAGCCCAATTTTGGTCCACTAAGAGCCCGAATTTGATGATGCTTGTGAAATGCAATCTTGTAGACAATTGAATCGATTTCCAAAACATTAAGAATTGCACCATTCTGATCTATAAATAGAGAGTTATGCCCATTTTACCGAACCTGTAACAAAACCAAAATTAAGAGGAATTAATTCCAAAGATGCAAATGCTACAAATATGCTTAAGTTGAGGAATTTAATGACACTATTAATGTAATATGATGAATTAAACTCTTATTAAACATGCATATTTAAGTGTTCATCAGCTTTTATACTCTCTGAAGAAACTATGAATCCTAGGAAATGGACTTGAGATTGCATAAAAGAACATTTCTTAAGATTGATGTACATCTTCTCATTCTTAAGGGTACTGAAAATTTTCTTAAGATGGTCCAAATGATCTTCCTCACTCTTACTATATATGAGAATATCATCAAAATAAACTATAAGAAACTTCCTTATAAAGGGTCGTAACATATGTGTCATGACTCTAATAAAAGTACTAGGAGCATTAGACAACCCAAAAGGCATAACTAACCACTCATACAATTCATTAGGGGATTTAAAAGCGGTTTTCCACTCATCACCTAGTCTAATCCTAATCTGGTGATAACCACTCCTTAAGTCTATCTTGGAGAACCAACTAGAACCAGCTAAATCATCTAACATATCCTCAAGTCTAGGTATGGGAAACCTATACTTAATAGTAATTTTGTTGATGGCCCTACTATCAACACACATTCTCCAAGATCCATCTTTCTTAGGGGTGAGTAACACTGGAACTGCACAATGACTAAGACTATAACGAATGAGACCTTTCTCTAACAAACCATCTATTTGTCTATTTAACTTAGCTCTCCCAGTGGGGTTCATCCTATAATGTGGAAGGTTAGGAAGTTGTGAACCTGGAACTAAGTCAATAGCATGTTGAATATCCCTCATGGGTGGTAGCTCATTTGGTAAGTCCTCAGGAGCTACATCACTAAACTCTTCTAAAAGCTCACCTATCTTAGGGGAAAAGTCTAAACTGGACTCCGGTGATTGCTTTTTTAGAACCAAAGTGTACACAACACCAGTCTCTTGGCTTTCTTTCATAAAATGAGTTGGGCCCAAAATATTCAAGTTATGTTTCTTAGGCTCTAAAGTATTGGATCTAGATTTTGGAGTTGGCTTATCCTTTTGAATCTTAGTTGAAACCTTACAATTGTCATTAGGTTTGGCTGGTTTCAAGGTAATAGGCTTACTACAATGATTAAAAACATAGGTATTCTCTTTCCCATAGTTTATAACATCATGGTCATAAAGCCATGGCCTACCTAGGAGGATATGAGCTACATCCATGGGTAACACGTCACAATAGATGTTTTCTTTGTAAGAACACAACTTAAGAGGAACAAGACATCTATGGGTGACAGATAAGGTTGTTTTATTAACCCAAGCTACCTGAAAAGGATTAGGGTGAGGCTCTAGAGTGAGTTTAAACCTATCAATTACAGCCTTAGAGATGACATTTAAGGTACTACCTCCATCTATCACTAGTTTACATAACTGATTCTTAAGGGGAACTAAGGTATGGAAAATACTAGTTCTCTTCCAAGAATCAAAAACTACTGGGGTAGACAAGATACAACGCATAACTGACAATTGCTCATTAAACTCCTCTTCTTGAATGTCTCCTAATCCTAAATCTTCACTCTCCTCTAATGGTTCTAAGACCTCTCCTTCAAGATCCTTATGTATTGATTCACTAGGGTCATATCCTATGGTCATAGTACGACTAGGACAACGAGCAGCAACATGGCCTCTACCTTGACAATTATGGCACACAATTGGGGAACTAAAGGATTAGTTTGAGGCATTCATTGATCTTTCCCTATTCAAGTTGAAACGAAGATTTACATTAGGATGGAAGGCACTAGATGTGGAGTAACTAGGAGTTGACGAGCTAGAAGCTCTAGGAGTGAAGGATTGTTGATTAATGTTACTCCTATTAAAAGCTTTAATTTGAGGAGATGGAGTATGCACTGAAGAAGTTTGCCTAGCACTATAAGTTTTCGCATGGAGTTCAGCTTCTAGGGCTTTATTATAGGCATCTTCTACAGTTTCAGGGGAGGTCAACTCAACAACTTGTTGGATGTCAAACCTAAGTCCATTAATAAATCTTGAGATGGTGGCATCGATAGACTCTTTAATGTTACACCTAATGTGAAGACTATCAAACTTAGATTGGTACTCAAAGACACTAGAAGAACCCTGCCTAAAGTTAAGCAATTGCCTATAAAGTTGCTTCTTATAGGACTGAGGGACATATTTTTGTGTAAGGTCCATTTTTAATTCTGCCCAAGTAGGAGAACAACAATGCTGTTGGCGAAATCTACATTCTATAGACTGACAAAAAATCTTAGCAGTACCAACTAATTTAAGTCGAGCAAAACGAACACGATAGGAGTCTACCATGTCATTCTAATCAAAGTAATCCTCTATGGCATCTATCCAATCTAAAAAAGCAGTGGGTTCTAACCTACCGTCAAACTCAGGAACATTGTGTTTGGCACCCTTTGGAATGTCAGATGACTCATGCCTAGAATGACTTCTGGTGCTTCTATGACTGCCTTTATCATCACTATCATCTTCAAACAAAGGATTATGAGTATATACTTGCTCAAGATGTCTTTTAGATGTAGATCCTATGACTTCCTTACCCTTATTAAATCTATTAGATGACCCAAGATTGTTTCCCTATGATTAACTTGCTCTCTAATATCATGTACGATTTGTTCAATTTGAGTGAACCTAAATTCCAATCCATTCAACCTATTGTTTATGGTATTTAAATCAGGTTGTTCAGGCGGGGGATTTGGGTCAACCATTTTTTTTTTAAGTAGTATTGCTAAGTCTAGACTAAAATTTCCTATAAGCGATAAAAAAAATCTGATGCTGCTGCAATGCAAATAAGGTAAGAAAAGTAACTATGCAATGGTTTTTTTTTTTAAGCTGAAAGTGTATGGGCTAAAGTGAAATTTAATGAAACTGTATAGGCTAACATGTGAATATTGAGAATGCAGGGGTTAAACTTTAAAAGGAGTAAATTACAAATTTTAAAATTCGGACAATGGTGTAATTATGTAAAGTGGGTGGGTTTCTAGAAAATTAGGCTTGATTCAATGGCAAATAACTTGAAAGCCCCTAATTAAAAATATCCACCAATTTTAAAAAGTGACAAAGAAGTCCCTAACCTTAAACATCCAAACACTCTCTGATGGCGGCCTCCAACAATCTGACGGTGACGGCTAAGTCTACAGGTGCTAGATCGGCAACGGCAGAAGCTTTTTCGACCGGTGGTGTAAGTCGCGGTGGTTTGCGTGGTGGCTTCCAAACTGAATTTTGACTTTTGGAGACTTTTCGGTGAGAATTAGTGATCGACCAAGAAGGGAAAGTTGATGGGGAGGGGCTGATCTATCACTTGGTGGTGGAGGTGAGACACCACTCGCCGGTCGGCGACGATAAACAGTAACGGCGGCGCACTATTTTTGGGTGTTTTGAAGGGTTTCTAGTGGGATTCTGGCGACGGTGATGAAGAAAAGAATGATGGGAACTGCCCGATCTACAAGTTGATGCATTTGGTGATGGGTGATGCATTGGTTGCCGGTGATGAACAGTAACTCCAGCGATGAACTGTAGTGAACAGTGACTGTGTTTGGGGTTTATGAAACTTTTGATGAATTTTGTGGATGATGTTAGGCTCTGATACCAAATTGACGGGGAACCCATAATAAGACAAACCAAAATCAATCACTCACTCAACAATCACTCACACTCCCACACAATCAACCAACAATCCAACAATCTATCTGAATACTCTTTAAATATATCAATGAATAATGTCTGAATAATGTCTAACAAAATAATAATGAAACCCTATATTTATACTAATCAAGACATATTGGAATTTGAGTCGAATTAGGAAAGTCTAAATCCCTATTCGAGTCAAAATCCCTAGACTAACAATTTAGGTTTGAATCAAATTAGGAAAAGTCAAGATCCCTAATTGAGTCAAAATCCCTAAATTGATATTTCCCAAATTAAATAAAACCCTAATTAAATAAATACTAAAAGACTATATTAACCCTAATAATAAAATTAGCCATGCTACATCAATCTCTCAAATAAGAGCCCTTTGCTTTTGCAGAATAATCCAATCCACAAGAGAATCCCCCTTCTTGTTCATGGCAGAAAGCCAATCTGTGAATCCATGATTATCCTCGAATATATCGAAGAGACTTGGCCCCAAAATAAATTACTGCCCAGTGATCCTTATGACAAAGCCATAGCTCGCTTTTGGATCAAATTTGTAGAAGAAAAGGTATGCATCTATCGTTAGTATAATAGATCTGTGCAAATAATTAATCAAAAAATTGAGATTGATTTTGACTTAGTCATTTAATTCTTATGACTGAAGTAATTAAGGGAAGAGGGGATCCAAGGATGAGAAGATTTGAACTTAAAACAAGTTTAACTTTGATAGCTGGCATCTTATGTAACAATTTGATCTGAAAGCTTAAAGCTGTAAAATATAATTTCAACATTAATATTTGAGTCTAACAGTTGACTAGTTGCCGCAGGGTCCTGCAATGTGGTTCATGTTTCGTACTAGTGGCAAAGAGTAGGAGAAGGCAAGGAAAGACTGTTTCGAAATGTTGAAAACTATAGAGGAAATTGGGCTGGGAGAGAAGAAGACAAAATTCTTTGGCAGAGACCAGATCAACCTTGTAGACATAGCCTTTGGTGGCATTGCTTACTGGCTGGGAGTCATCGAAGAAATTGTAGGTCTGAAGGTACTTGATGCCGAGAAATTCCCTCGCTTGCATGAATGGATCCAAAATTTCAAGAAGATCCCAATCATTAAAAAAAACCTTCTTGATCGTGATGAAATGTTCATCTTTTTCAAGCGCTCAAGGGAAGGTTGCTATCATCTTCGTGATACTTTCCTAGAGCTAAAGTCTTCATGGGTTTTAAATTTAATTATACAACTATAATAAATTAAGTTTTCATGGTTGATAGATTTTCAATGTATTTTATTGCAACTGAAAAAGAGGAAGCCGCTTTCTTTGAATTCATGTGCTTTTGTTTAATTAATTGAGAACTTGAAGTTTATCTATCACCGGCCATCCAAGAAACATTAAAAGTAATCAATATAAAATTGAGAAGTTGTAGCATGTTCCTATTCTATTTGTTTTATTTCGGAGTGATGGTAGCTAAACAAAGTTATAAAATAGAAGAAAAACTCAATAAGTTTGAATGATCTGCTTCTACATTACAAGTTTATTACAACAAGATTCACGTTCTAATTGAATTATATATATTATCTCAAGTGATTTAAGTGATAACTTTTTCTCAAGAAAGTCAACCTCAGGATTAGTTTTCACTTTGAGTGGTAAAGCCATAGTATGGAAGAGTATCAAGCAATCTTGTTTTGCTGACTCTACCATGAAGGCATAATATGTAGCAGCTTGTGAAGCAGTTAAGGACGTAGTTTGGCTTCGAAAGTTCCTTATGGATTTTGAAGTCGTTCCAAATGGAGAAAAGGCCGTTACACTTTATTGTTATAATAGTAGGGCACTGACTAATTCTAAGGAAACCATAAGAGTGGAAAGAATAAAGAAAGGAAATACAACCTCATACGAGAGATCATGTAGTGTGAAGATGTCCAATGTGTCACATCTACTCTAAGGGCAAGTGAGAGATTGTTAGGAATATGCCCTAAGAGTATGAATGTTTTTAAAAAAATATTGAATTAATAAATAAAGTTATTATTATTTATTTGTGCCCAAATAAGATAGTATCTTTGACTAAAGGCTCTAGAGCTTGTACATTGATATAGTTTTTGTATATATGAGATATATCTGAGGCATGAAACATTATCATAGCTCAAAACAAGTTCCCAACTTATAAATAAAAGCTAAGCACTTTGTTTGGATAAGGTTGTTGTGTTGCTTGTCTTCAATGGAGAAATGGTGAGTCTCTAACCATTTGAAGTGAAGACTTCAGGACAAAGGCACTTGTACATTAATGAATGAATTAAACATGGACCACGTAGAAGTTATCCATTTGATGGAAATACTGTGACTAAATGTGAATTTCTATACCTTAATCTTGAGTGGATAGTGTACCTCCAGTATACAGGCTATGGTTTTTGACTCGAATAAAAAGTGAGATATAGAAGAGAAAGGTCAATACCTTGGCTAGTTGAGATTGTAAGATCTATATGCTAGTACCATAGATATGGAATTCATGACTTTAAAAGGATTGCAGAGTACCACCTTGATGGTTTTACAAGGTTTTAAATGTTAAAATCTTGGCTAAGTGTTTAATGAAGGATGTTCATTAAACTAAGATTTATTTTAATAAATCATAACCCATTTAAATGGTCTAATCTACTATCAAGGACTCAAGATGTAATTGGAGAGGTAAAATAGTAATTTAAGCCTAGCTCCAATTATTGGTGTTTATATAAATCTGTTGCTCAATAGATAGGGCTTAAAGAAATAATTTAATCAGATTAAATTATTAAGCTTTTTGTAAAGAGTATTTAATTCAAGAATGAAACTTTGGACCTATAGTGGAATGAATCAAAGTTAATAGGTAAGACCCACTATAATTATGAGAGAATAAGATACTGGATTAAACTTATTGGAGCTTGTAATTAAATATATCCATTAAGATCCTCTGAATAGCTGACTAACAAATTATCTGAACAGGGGTTGGACTTGAGAACTTAATTATTTAATTTAATTGGGTTTATTGGAGAATAAAGCCCGATATTAAATTAAGCAAATAATAATTAGTAAACTAGTGAATGGGCCAATTAAGTTAATGTGATTAATTGGGCATATTACTTAATTAATAAGATTAATTAAGCTATTAGGCTATTGGGTTAATTAAAGAGTTAATTAATTAGAGGTCTGCTTATATGAGTTGCACCTTAAAAGTCTTTAAAGCCCAATTAGGGTTTATATTAGATATAACCCTAATTAAACTAGGTTTACTAATTATAATTAGAGAAGGAATAAGGGAAAATATATAAGATATATTTAGGGCTTTATGTTTTGATGATTAGAGCCTTCAAAAAGCCAAAAATGTGAAAGATATACACCTCTACACTGAGAAAAATGAATTTAGTCCCTAAAGGCTTCTTCAAGTGACGTTTCAACTTCTAGGACTCCCTATGACCTTTGTCTTGTGTTTTCAAGTCTTGTCTAGTATTGATGGATGCCCGCTAATCTCGTTCGGACAGTTTGTAGACATACCGAAGAATTGAAATGGAAGAAAGCTGCATAAAATTTTAAAGCTTCTAGTCACAAGATTCAAGTATTAGAGACTCTTCTGCTGCATTGATTGGATCAAAATCATGTCACTACAAGAAAATAGACTTTTTACGGCAGGCCAAAATCGTGGTAATGGGTCTTTTACGGCGGTTTTAGCCCGCCGTATAAAGTGGCGCCGTAAAAAGTAGTTTTACTTTTTGCTGCGATTTTGACCCGTCGTAAAAGGTCTTTAACCGCGGTCACGACGCCCGCCGTAAATGGTTGTGGTGTGGTCTAATTTATTTACGACAGTTTGTCAGCCCGCCGTAAAAGGTTGTTGTGGTGTGGTCTAACTTATTTACGGCGGTTTGTCAGCCTGTCGTAAAAGATTGTTGTGGGTTTTTATTTACGGCGGTTTCATGGCCCGCCGTAAAAAGTGCAGAATCTTTTTTAACAAAAATTTTTTGGAACCTGTTTTCGTTTTCAAGCAATTCAATACATCTATAACCAAAACTTTTTGGAACCTGTTTTAATTTTCAAGCAATTCATTGCATCCATAAGAATATATTCGCATACAAATAAGAAATAAATTAAATTATTTGATTAGCAATGAATATTATTAAGATAGGATAAGGAAAAAAGAGGTTTACAAGAATACCGCAAAATGTGTGACATACAGATAATAAAAAATATGGAAGGTTTAATCTAGAAAATATAAGTTTATTATAAGATCAGCACAAATGTTACTCCACAATGCCAAAAGTTCAATTAATATATGATTTGAAAAAAGTCTTTCTAGACAACCAAAGAATATATCTAAGCAGTAATATGTACTTACTAAAAACTACTGCAAGCTTTAACCATTCTACTAATTACAATATAGAACCAATACTATAACTCAAGATAGCAAAGTACAAGAACAAATTATGGTGCAAAAAAATCAAAATGTTAGATCAAGTAGGTATTTATCCACAAATCTCTCCCTACTTTGATAATAATTCATTACAGAAAGAGAAAAATATAAGGAATTTTGGGATGACCTCCAAAAGAGTCGCGAAGCAATCTTGTCAATTTAGAATCCCTTGTTGGTATATGTGGACTGTTCTCAGCCAAAGCATTTATACATTTGCCAAGGGAAGGAAGAGAAAGATTAATGAACTTAGCCTCTTCAAGCAGGGCACCTTCACTGCCTGGAACAAAGAGAAATAATCAGAGAGGTTCTTGAAGCCTAAATAAGTAATTTTCCATCTTGTGCTTATAAAAAAAAAAACACACACACACACACACACATACAAAAAGAAACCAGAAAGAATGGTGGAATTGCCTAGGAATGTCAAACTGGGCACATAAATAAAATGATATAAAATTTTAATAAATTGAACATAACATAAAACAAAAATATATAGCACAATGATAAATATAAAACATAATTTTATATTCATATTAAAATTTAAAAAATAATAAATTATGTTAGACCCACTTGGCATCTCTAGAATTGCAACAAGTTTGAGGACAGATATGAATTATTTAAAAGCATATATACCAGATTTTTCTAGCCTCTTTGAACCAGCGAGATCTACAATCAGCAACTTGCTTTTTCTAATAATTGGTGTGCCACTACCAGGTATAGTTTTTGCACCATTCCCTTGAGAAGTATTTTCATCTACTTTTTCATGAATGGATCTTCGAATATAAACCTGTAAACCAAATAAAATTAAGCTATTTAAGTAGTTTAGATTTATTTCGTAATTAAGAATGAATAATAAAATAAAATAAAATAAAATAAAAACTTTATTATAGATGCTCACCATTAGAATTGCATGACTGCGTGAAGAGTCAGTATTTAACTTTATGTTAGCTGCATGACGATTTGCTTCACCAATTTGCAGTAATTCTAAGAAATGATCAAGATCTTGAACTTTAATTATTGTTGCACCAGGCAATGAAACTTCTCCAGTCTTGTCCTCATTAATTAGGATATTAATCTTTTTTGGAGCAAGCAAATCTTGTATAGATTCCATGTACAATTGAAAAACAAATATGAAATAATAGTGAGAGTCATAATCCATCAGAGAACAAAGACAACAGTAAATTTCATTGCATAGGAATGAGATGACAACTTAGCTCCAAGAGTAAGCATTAAGTTTGGTTAAAAAACCCCATGAAATGAAAAGATCCTCATAAAATATCAGATAATTGGACCAGAACTTATAGCAACTTCGGCATCCACTCCAAAATATTTCACAAATGCTATAAACTTAACAACCTTTTCCAGTGCATCCTGAGATGTATCCATGTTCAGACTTCCCTAAATGACTCAGAAAATAAACATTTCTATTGAAGAAACAGATCATAACCACTGACTTTTGCTCAAGCAACAACTCACAACCATGTCTACCAAAGGTGACATAGCATTTAAACAACAAAAAAGAACCAAAAAGTAACACGAGCCCTGAAAAACAAGTGAATTTTTGTGCAACATAAGAGTTTGATACTTGCAAATAAGAGACTTCCACACTATCAAAAGTAAGGGACATATTTGCAACTATGTCTTCTAAAGCTCTGACCATAATACCACGTTCAGACGCATCTTCTTTACCCAGTCTTCCACTCAATAAGCAAAAATAGAAAATAAAAAATGTCCAAAGAAGATATCACCTTAGCCAGCGAAGAGGATTAGCCATCCACTGAGTTTCAATTCAAGAATCAAATCCACTCAAACAATAATATTCACATTAATAACACCATTTATTTTTATATAATATTCACATTAATATAACACCATTCAAAAATTCAGTGTCACAAATTCAGGTTCTACAAGTATTTGATATAGATAAAATTAGGTAGTACAACTAATTCAAATATTCAAAATAAGAAGCATTATAAAGAAATAAGGCAAGATATTTAACATCGGATTGGCTTCGATTGCATGAAACTCTCATCATTAAAAGAAAAAGATCTCACACACGAATCCTCCTACTCTTAAGTTTCATACACAAACCAAAAAAGAAAAGAAAAGATTTCTTAAAGTAGTATTCTCACAAGCATTCTACAAAGAACAGTCACCACTTAATTAAATTACCAATCAACAGGAAAGTTGCACAAATAAACAAAAGCCTGCATACCCCAGGATGACACCTATATAAAAAAAATCAGCACCAGAATAAAATTGTTCACAAGTTACTCACATGCTATCAAGATCAATAAACTCTTTCTTCACAAGAAAAGCTATAAGGTTATAAAGCCCATGTGGTACAGGGCTGTTTACTTCCATACGCTGGTAATACTGAAACTTAAATCCAAGAATTTGGGAAGCATGAGACTGCAAAATATTACAAGATTATGAGTAAACCAGTATTTGCTTAATTTCAAAGAAATACAACCTAATGACACTCGTAATGCTAAGTAGATGACATAAACCTTGGGAAAGATGGGAAAAAGTTGCAAGAAGACATTGCTATTGGGTTGAAGTTCGAAACACTCTAAGACTTGATTGCTTAGAAGAATATTAGAAATATTAGATCATCACATTTTTTCCAAGTAACACAAGTAGAAACATCAAAATAGTCCAATTGGTTAGAAAAAGAAAAAAAAAGAGCCAACTTACAATGTAAAAAACCCGGTTCGGGTCCAGATCAAAATGTCCAATTAACGACTGCAGAGATTATACCAATCAGAGAAGAGGAAAATATTCAGACAATGGAATTAAGATAAAAACCACAAGAAATACGATGACTTCAAGTCAAAACCTTAATGATGCCTATTGTTGCTGCTGATGCACTTTGAGTTGAATCATCTGAACCTCGACAAAGAAGGGTGACCTAGAAATCAACAACGCGGTATTTAGCACAAGGAAAGCCCAACAAATTTGATAAAGACAACAACATGCTTCAGCCAATCTGATCCAAACTAGCTCAAACTTCTTGAGTTTAGTTCAGAGAATGTCCGAATCTCATTAACTATGTAAACACTAACCACACCTTAAAGAATATCAAACTTCTAACCAAGGACCTAATAAGGGGTATATGTGAATGCCAAAACCAAATAATTATAGTTATCTACAAATACCAGACCAAATCTATTGAAAAGAAGTCAAGCAGAAGTCATCACCACGCTGATTAAGGTGTAAAGTTTTGAATAGGTTTCTTGAAAGTAAAAAAGTTTACAACAAGCTCATCAGCTTGACATGTGATGGAAGAGTTGAACTAGCCATATGAAATAAGAAAACATATGGATTTTATTAGGTCAAAAGGGTACAAAAATGGTAGTCATCAATGTTTTGTTCTGGCACATTCTTCACTGCTTCGTTGCGGAAGCTGATTACATAATTGTTTTCACAAATAAAATTTTCTTTTTTTTTATAAAGGACACTAATAAAACAATATATGACGTTTTATAAAGTAGATGGCTTTTAGATAACACATATCAGAATACAACCATCAATCAATCTCCCACTAATAGAAGTTTATTGCAGGAGAAATGCTCTCTAAAGGAGAACCACATTCCAATCTAGAAGTAAAATAAAATGAAAAAAAATTATGCTGTGCTCTAAAAGAATGAATTTGAAAAGGAAAAAAATTGCCTTGAGCAATAAACGAGTCTACAAAGAAATGAAAAGGAAAGTGATACATTAGATAATTCTTCGAAAATTTTAACTAGGTACTGATCATACCAACTTGGCATAGCCCTCACTCTCTTCTCGAAGAAGGTTGAATTTTGTTTGCTGATAAAGAAGCCGAGTATTTACTCTAACCTGAAATAGCACATTGTACATCAATTTCACAAAGTAATTTGATCACCAAACTCCTGATTTGCATGCAACTCTGCACATAATTACTCGAAATCTACATATCCCAACATATGTAGAACTTAGCATTTGACACACAGATATAGAAGATATAAATACATTAGTTTTGCATGTCACCAAACAAGACTTCAGCATTTGCCTACCAAAGTAGGTTCTATTCCTATTGTTCAAATTAACCATACAAAATAGTATTATTTAATATATAACTCATCATATAAGAACTGGGACAACAGATTTAGAATTTTATATCCATGAAGAAAAGTTGGAAAAAAAATAGAATACCATCATCATTAATATGCATTCATGTTGTGATGAAAAAAAACAAGAATTGTACATGGGTTTGTGAGTATGTAGTGAACATTTTGGATTGTTTCACCACTACTTGAGCATGTAACAAAAAATAATGAATGATTACCTCTTTACCCTTCAAATCTTCAGCCTTTATCTTGATCATTTTAGCCTCCCAAAGAAATTCTTCCTAAAAAATATGATGCATAACTTGTGTAAGTTTTTCAAGTTATTATTGTTATGATTTAACAGTGAACCACTTGATTAAATTCTAAGGAATGGGGAAAAATTTCCATGACCACATTGTCACCAGGAAATCACATTACAATAGACAATTCTTACCTCACATCGCTCCTGGAAAAGCCTCAATGGAACCAACACAGATTCTACCAGCCACTTTGCCTAGAAAAAAGGATATAAACTAAATAAAAAAGCTAAAACTAAATAAAACAAAAACAAAGTCACAAAGTCAAAGCTAATCCAGGGAAGAAAAATAAAAGCATCAAATGAAACCTCTAGCAAATAGTAAGAAACATAAAATAGAAGTACAATGAATTTAGAGACAAAAAGGGCTGCGTCACACTTCTTGCAAGGCAGTATCCTTGACAAACAAACCAACTAGATATATATTTTCAAAGTAAAGAATTTAACAGTACATCATTAATTAATGTAAAACATTTGTATAATTTCATTAGACAAATTATGATCATCACTGCTGAACAAAACAGAATAGTATAACTCCGTTGAACAACACTATTATGTGTAGCAAATGACTTAAAAGGACAATTAATATCAGGGAAAAGAAATTCAGGCATACTGTGCTCCAGTGCACTATGAATTATTTATCCAATCACTATGCTATTCCAATTTCTATTTATCTGAAGATTTTCTTCCTAGGAAAAATTATCATACATACAATTTAAGGTACAATGGATTCATGATAGACTATTAACAAGCTATTTTGATGTTAGCATTTGGCATTGAAACACACATCATTGAGGTCAATGATTTTTCATGAAAAAGAATACCACAACAATCAGTTAATAAACATAAGCATTTAATTCAGAAGCACATCATGAACTAAAATTTTGCTGCAACCAAACTCCAGTTTCAGCTCATTTCTCTACCAAGGCATAAATCAAATAAATAATTTCTCTTCTACAAGATGCAGCAAGCTTATTAAAAGAAAGTCAAATTACAAAAAAAAAAAAAAAAACGAAGGTGTGAACCAGAAGGCCAATGAAGAAAAGACAAAAAATCAACAAACCAACAACCTCACCACAAGAACAAAGCAACCAGAATCAAATAATATCGATCATAAACTGCAAAAATAGGTAATTTGTGTTCAATTATGCCTAACATTTTGATTTACCAAATAATATTGATCATAACATGCATTTGTTCATTAAAAAAGATACAAAAACATCTATCAAAAAAGAAATACATATCATTTTTGTTGCTAAATTTTTGGACTTACCTTGCAGGAGACATAATCAAACAGCCCGTGAAATGAATTGACATGCAAAGGGGTGTCGAGACAAAAGAGAAGAAATTGTCTCAAATTTCTCAAATCAGTATCTCTCTTTGTGCAGAATAGCTACACAACAAGTAAGAATTTGAGAAATTTGCAGAGAAAGACAGAGAGAGAGAGAGAGAGAGAGAGAGAGAGAGAGAATGAGGGATACCTGTAGATCTGAGATGAAGATAGAGACGAGAGAGAGTGACTAAGACACCAATGAAGACAGAGGCAGCGACAGCGACGGAGGGAGATAGAGTCAGAGGGAGAGGCCCGAGAGACAGATGAGAGGAGGTGAATCAATGGGAGTGAAGGAATTAGCTAGGGATTTGGGTTGATGGGAGAGAAGGAAATTAGGGATTATGAATTAGGGAGAAAGAAATTAGATGAGAGAGAGGAGGGAAATGGTAATATCTTTCATCAGCTTCTACTATGGTTCCTTATAGACCGTGGTAAATTTATTGGTTTTTTACTGCGGGCGTGGTGGCCCGTCGTATAGTTTATTTTTTACTGCATTTTTAGATGCCTGCCGTAGATGGGTGCAGTAAAAGCCTACTTTTCCAGTAGTGTGTCCAGGTTCCTACAATTAGTATTAGAGCCTCGGTTACTCCGATAGTGAGAGACTAAGGTAACAAAAGTTGTTTTACTCCGCTAGTGAGAGACTAAGGTAACAAAAGTTCTTTACTTTTTATGCAAGCAACATGTTTTAGTTGATGTTGTATTAGGGTTTTTCTCTATATTTTTATTACAATTTCTATGTGTGAATTTTATAATATTTGAATGGTTGTGAATTTGGTATAATACTTGCCCATGGAGTTTTCTTTGTATTTTATTTTGTTGGTATGTAATTCATTGAGGGGTATTCATTGAGGGGTAGCCTATATGCCATTGAATTACCATATATGTTTGTTTATTGTTTTTATTGTTTTAGTTTATGTATTTTTATATTTTTGTATAAAGTCAGATTATATATGATTTGTAGTGATGATATAAAATTACAAGAATTGTTGGAGATAGCATGTAGCTTCTAGCTATATCAATAGAGGATGATGGAGGCTGGGGTTAGGGCACATGTGCTGTGTACAAAACCCCATGCCTGAGGAAAAATGAATTGGGCCATAGGGGCTACCCTAGCCCATATCGATGGCCCTAAGCATGACCTAGGCCATGCAAAAGACTACATTAAAGTCTCAAGCTGAGCCTCATAGGTCGTGGGCCTCAAAGAAGGCTTAAACATATGAGAAGTGAGGCTAGGGTTCCAAACCCTGAGGCTTCACTTTTGGGCACATGAGGGCTATCCTTGTGGTGGCTTTTAGCCTTAAGGAGGCCTAGGAAATTCTAGTGCCAAAGGGTTTCTTGGATAGCCCTAAGCTCAATCAAATTAGTCTAAGTCCGAGGTGCATGGATATTTGGTTTTTATGCCTAATGGGTTGTTGGGTATTGGTGCATGGGCCTAGCTTGGTGTTTTATCATTAAAGCATGGTCTAATGGGCTGGTTTATGACGCCTAATAGCTTATGGGTAGTAATCAAATCCATGGTGTTAGGCTTCAAGGGTTTACACAGGCCTAGTTCTAGGTTGGTTTTAGGCAGTTTCACTCTCTGGGCATGGTTTACTTGAAATTAGGGTCCAAATGAGTGCAATTGATTTATTAGGTAGTCTCCCATCTTGTCCATTTTTTTGGTGGTTTCATAGTTATATAACCCATAAAATCAAAGATGCATTCTACAAGGGTGAAACTGCATATGTAGAAACATTCCAGATTTGTAGGGGTGTCAATGAAAATTTGTAGAGTTTCAGGATAAACTTGAGACAATTCACTATACACTCTAATTTTCAATTTTATGAATTTTAAAAATTTTCTTGGAACTAATTGGCATATACAAACACAAGGAGATGCCAAGAAGATATAAAAACTTATTGAAATATTATTATAATATTTTAGGAAAATGTCAAGTGTTAATACCACATGAATACTTTATTGTATGATTATTTTGTTGAAGTGTTATATAAAATAATGACATGTCACATGCCATATAGAGAGAAGGAAATGCCACATCATGCATTATAACATATTCATGTATCCATGCGTTGATTTTTTTATAAGTTAATCAAAGAGTTTGGTTAATGGTATATATAAATCATAAATAATTTACTAATTAGATTAATTAAAGTAATTAGAGATGATTAATATATTTATCAAAGAGTTTGATAAATAGAATATAAATCATGAAGCTAATTTGTGAGATTAATTGAAGAAAAATGATTTATATATGTATCAAAAGTTTGATAAATAGAAAATATATCATGGACTTAATTAATGAAATTAATTGAGGAAGTTAAAATGTGGATACAAATGTTTTCAAAGAGTTTGAAATGTTATGAATCACATTTTAAATTAAAATCCCAAACCTTTTAAAAGTTTGAGTGGGAGAAGGTTTCATTAAATTTAAACCTAAAGCCTCCATTATTGGTCCACTTGGATGAGCTATTCATAAGCCTTGTCTTGGTCTGTCTTAATGTCATGCTCCCTATAGAAAGACTTGTGATAGTTGTCTTTCAAGATTAGATCTCCTTTATGGATAAAATCATTCCAAAAAGCCATTAGTATTATTTCCTATAGAGATCTCATTTTAACACAATTTTTAGAATTGATTGAAACAATGCTCATACACTCAACTTACTTTTTGAAATGATATTCCCTATAGGAATAATTTTATTAATTAAGGTCTCAATAGATGGCGGTTATTATACGAGTTTTTTTGGAAATAATAATAATTAGAAAGATTTCTAATTTAATCAAATAAAGTTATCACATTTTCCTAAAGAAATGTGGTTAATTATTTGATTAAGATACCATAGAATATATTAAAAATTATTTTGGGTAACTGGATCTACATTTTGGTATCCCATGCATCATGTTGTTATATTCAAAAGTTTTAGAGTCATTGATTAGGGTGTATGTTTATATTTCTTTATTTTGAATAAAGATAAGATTTTGATAAAGAAATAAGACTTCTCTGAAAAGCCAAAACGAAGAAAGTTACTAAGGATACTAAAACCAAAGTCCAATATTCTTCTAGTTTAAAACCTTAAGGGGCCGTTTGGTATAAGGGTTTAGTTTCGTGGGAATAGGGCTTACATTCTCGGGAAGGTCGAATATGGGAATCTAATCATTGGGAAAGAAACATTATTGTGTTTGATTGCTTACCTAAATCTTGTCCTTGATTCCTTTGGATATCAGAATGTTGTGTTCGCTTGTACGAAGGAATGTGCTAATTTTGTTCAATAGGTGAGTAATACTATACAATAATTTTTTTTCAATATGTCGAAAACACTTATGTCATTTTTCATGTTCTAATATACAATAAAAATTTATTAAAAATATATGAAACTAATAATTTTGAAGATTTTTAATTTATTATACATATATATATGTAATATTATCTTAATAGAAGACAACATGTCGCATGGTAGAACCCAAATGCATATAATATTGTATATAATATGTAAATGTATTATCTTAATGAATATATATAATTTATGAACCAAAAAATAAATTTACTTATATGTATAAATAATTTATAAATAAATAAAATTTAAATATATAATAAAAATAAATTTATTTAATTTAATGTAAATTTAAATTTAAACTTAGTTTACATATATATTTAATTTTTATATATTTAATTTTTTTTACATTTATATAATTTAATTAGATTAAATTTTTTAAATTTGAATAAATAAATATATATAAATATTTATTAATTTATATTATACATGTACATTATATTTATATAAACATATCTATCTTAAATATTTATATTGTATTATGTTATTATTTATATAATTTAATTTAAATTTAATTCACATATACATTTATTTTTTATATATTATATTTTTTGTTTATTAAATTTAATTTCTTAATTTAAATATATTTATAAATAAATATATTTATTTACATATTTATTAATTTATTATATTATATATATTACATATAAATATATTTATCTTAATTAATTTATATTATATTATATTATTTAATAATTTAATAAATGACATTTTTGTTTATATATTTATATAAATTTATATAAGTTTATTTATTATATATACAGTTTGCACAAATTTATATAACTTAGAAGTCTTTTTTGAAATTTGTTATAAACATATTTACTAAATAAAGAAATTTATATAAAGGTAAGTTTGGATTCCTGGGAATATGAAACTCAAGTGTTTAAAGGGTTTTATACTACCCCAATAGAGGGTCATTTGAAGCCTATGGGAAAACCAATTCCAACAATTAAAAATCTAAATAAGCCAACTAAATAAGGTTAAGCTTTAGATTTCCATTTCCATGTTCAGATACCCCCATACCAAATAGTCCCTAAGGGTGAGTCGACAAAAAAAGATATGGAAAGGTTTTAAAATCTGTAACATAGGAGACAAAGAATGAGCGAAACCAATTGGAAAATGTTTCCTTTATGGAGTTTAAAAGGAAAAGAAATCGCATAGTGTATAATGATTGTTTTAGCAATATCTTTTCTTGAAATATTCTTTGAAGAATAGTCCATTAATTATTGAATTATAGATATTGAACATGTATATAGTTCTTTATGAAGGCTAAATAGGACTTGACTTTTAAATGGAGGTGAGCTTGACTTAAGGCTTATGTATGCAACATTGGTGCCTATATATACTGTTAGAGAACTGCATAGTTTGATATTTTACTTTTTGGATAATTGTGATATTCTAGATATTGTGTACAAATTTTGAATTTCGAATACATATTTAATAAAATTCTAGTTATTCACCTTCTTTTAACAAGTTTGTTGTTGGAAAGAATAAAGAATTTAATTTTGTAGAATTATACATAACAATTTGCATATGATGAAAATTAAAATGGAATCAATAAAAGAAACCTAGTTGAATAAAGAAAAAGTTAGATTGTCTGACACTAATCAGATCTATCTTTGGCATTTCTGACTGGGCTAATTTTATTAAAAAAGATTTGAAGGACGGTTAAGAAAGGGCACTAAACTTGTCAGAGGTCGAAACTATACCAACCAATGAATCAAGCATGGCAAGAAAGATTTTCCTAAAGGTCATTTTAAGGCTAAAGGAGATAAAGCTAAAGATTGTACTGATTTGGTATATAAAGATGTTTATGCACCAATTAGTGTGACTATAAGAGGCATATATGAGTATTTCGTAAGATGATTACTCATGACGTGGGTATATTTACCTAATGTATCATAAATCTAAAACTTTTGAAGAGTTAAAAAGGTGAAAGATTAAGGTTGAATGCATTTGGGTAAATGTGTTATGGTTAGATCATGGAAGTAAATACCTCACATGAAAATGGAATACTATTCTAACTCATTACACCTAGAGTAGGAGAGACAAGAATAGAACTCTTTTGGACATGGTTTGATCCATGTAAGTTATTAAAAAATATCCACTTGTTTTTTAGGAAACCCTAGAATGTATAAGAGAATAGTGCTTCTATAGTTTATTTGGATGTGAACGAATTTAGCAGTATAACTACCATTCACATAAAGGTCGACTCTATGAAGAATTACTAGCCTCTAAGCAAAGTTATCCTAGAAGAGATGTTGTGAGCAAGGCTTTCATCCTGTCAGAGTGTTTGCAACCACAACACTGTGTCAAAGCCTCTTTCAAGACTTAAGAGAATACAAACAAGCCATGGAGGAATGTTTGGAGTTTTGGAGTTCTGGAGAATGGAGTCACCACCCAATTTTCTATTGGGAAAATGGATGATCCCTTGCTTCAGGATTTAAACTACCCTTATCCCTGAAGAGATGGGTTCGGGAAGTTAGGTACGAGCCATTCGGCCAGCCCGAATGTAAATTTAGCCTCTACTAGGGTATACCAAATAAGAATAGCTAAACTTTGTCATATATTCCACTTAAGTTATTCATTTTATGCACACATATTCCTAATTTTTGTCTTGAAAATCATGTGAGGTGTATTCAACCAAAAGAGTTGTATATTCATACAAAGAAAGAGGTGAGAAGAATAAATTACAATTCCTTAAAACATAGGGGATAAAGGATGGGATTATATCAATTTGTTATTCAACGATAAAGTATTTCTAAACACTTCTAATATTCAATCATTCAATTCATAACAACTTCATGCATATCAAATATTTATTTTAAACATTCAATTTGAGACTCGATAAGTATTGAATTCGTCACCACCATATGTTAGTCTATTCAATGTTTATCAAGCATATTCATACATACATACATACATAGATTCATTCATTCTAAGAGATGGTCTGTCACCATCAAATATGAGTCCACAACCACTTCATGGCATCATAGCATATTCATGGCAACTATTCATTATAACTAATCAATCAAAATTCTAAATAAAGCCACCAACTTAATCATGGTCAATTCTATCTAATTTCGATAATTCTATCATGGTAATTCTACCTAAACATGACAATTCTGGCCTAATCATAATAATCATAGCAAAACATGGCAATTCTAGCCTAATCATGGTAATCATGGCAAATCATGGAATTTCTAGCCTATTTCTAACATTCTACTTCTTACATAATTCAAATCATTTGTAAGTTTTCCTAGCATGATTCTAAGGCATTTACTAAAGAAAAATAAACTCCTAAACATGTTTCTAATCAAGGAGGGATAGCGGACTTATCTTGACATGCTTATCTAAGCTTGCAAAACAAATAAAGGATTAAAACAATTCATAATAATCCTAATCATACTTCTAAGCATCAAAATAAAACCTAACCTAAAAATGCTCATTCTATGCAAAGAAAAAAAAAACCCTTAACATGCTTAATTCTAAGCAAGAAAAATAAAGAGGAAAATAGGAGGGAGACGAGAGAATTATTCTTAGGACGTACCCTTTCCGGGTTTAGAGTAATATAAAATTCCCAATAAAAATTTAGACTAGAAAGGACTCCTTAGAATTCTCACAAGTATGTCCTAGAGACAGAGGAATTGAGATATAAATTGTGGGTTGAAAGGTGTGCAAGAGAAGGGTTTAAATAGTTGAGGGTTGAAACCAAAAAGGAAAGAAAAATATAATCTTTCCATAATTTTGCAAGGAATAGCTGTCCGGTGGTGGGAGAATTGTCGTATGACTGTAGGACTACCGGACCATGGTGCATTGATCGCTATCAATGGTGGGACAATTGTTTGAAGGTCCTCCTACCACCAGTAAGTGGTTTTGTCCTATAGAAGGCAATTTCAGTCTTTTTATGTGGATTCTTTGACCTTTGTCTTCTTGATCGCATGTAACTATTCGAATTCAACTTTGATTTTTAATCCGTAAAATTTCATGAAAACTAGAGATCCAGGGCTTCACAACGGTATGTGATTCATCACCAAACTCTTTCTGGATTGGATCTATGATTTTTCAAATTTGAGTCTTGGTTTTCTAAGTTCTTGGTCCTTTACTTTAGCACACCTCTTTTTGCATTCAAGATTGATTCGGCCATTTCACATTGCTCAACACATGTCTATGTTTCATCATCGAGCTAAAAAGTCAAGTGTCTACAGTTTGACCCCTACTTTGGAAGTGGTTTTTGAGACACAAACATCAACAAAGTATTCTTACCTTGCTTTACCTGTTTTGTGTCTAATGTCTACATCCATGTCTGCATTTTGCTACATTTCCTAGCATCTGCTATTCACTACGATTCCTATAGACGAGGTGTGCCCATTTAAGGGCTTATATGCCCACTTAAAGGCTTAAGTACAACCTTCTAATGCATCGAATGCATTCTTATAATGCATGAAATGCACTCTTCTAATGCTAGCAAATACATCTTTCTAATGCATCGAATGCATCCTTATAATACACAAAATGCACTTTTCTAGTGCTAGCAAATACATCTTTCTAATGCATGGAATACATCCTTATGATGCATAAAATACACTCTTTTAGTGCTAGCAAATGCATCCTTCTAATGCATGAATGAAACACTCTTAAGTGCACCTACTGCTTAGGGGTTCTTGACATTCTTCAATGCACCTATTTACTACGGTTTCTAACACTCTTTAGTGTACCTATTCTAAGGGCTTGTGCCTATTCTAAGGACTTAAAATGCTCCTAAGTGCATCTACTTACTGGGGTTTATGCTCATGCATGTCCACTAGGGAAACTTCTATCGTGATATACTTCTTAATCTCTTCAGATTCTTCATTCGTTGATCACTTCTTATTTATCTTTTGTTGATCTCTTTAAGCTTTGCATTTGTACGGTTTCATGCCCTTTATTGGGGATTTTCTTAAGAAAATGAGGTCTTCAACCATTCTTGCAAGTTCCTGCATAATATCAAAAAATTCTTAATGATTTCAAATCAATTCTAAGTTTACCTCATTCGGTGAGTTTTTCTAACAAGTCGCTCTCTTGTCTCTGTAGGAATTCTTTCTATGTGGCTCCAATCGAAAATTCCATCAACAGATGTTTTTGAGTTTCTTTGTCAGTTGTTAAACTATTCCCATGGCTGAGTGCTTCTTATTGGCATTATTTTAAAATTTTCTAGACTCTGTGTCAATATTGTTTTCTTTCTTTACTTCTTTCTCTTTTCTCTCCTTTCTTTTTCTCTCTTCTTTTTCTTTCTTTTCTTCTTCTCTTTTCTTTTTTCTTTCTTTTCTTCTTCCTTTTTCTTTCTTAGAATTTCCTTTTCTACCCCTTATTCAGGGGACTATCGGCTAGCAATGGAGAGACCACCATCCGGTGGTAGGTTCATTACCATCTGGCGGTGGAGGGTTAATAAAGAGACCTTTCGTCTTTCCGTTATTCATTTGCATGCCATTTCTTCGTTTTGCATCTGATTTGCCTTCGATTTTCTCCTACATGTTTGTCTCAAATTCTTTTTTCCAATGGCTAGTCATCCTATCTATCTTGATCTAAATCCCACCAACTCGGTTTTGAAATCGACATTAAAGGGTCTTCTGATAGATTAAGAGGTGGCTATCCTACATGACTTGGATTCTCACTTTATCAACAAGGTACACCTTTTATTTTCCATTTTTTGTCTTCATTTTCTAGAAGAGTTTTAGGCATTGTAGTCATGTAGAAAATTTCAATTCTTTGCTTGAGGATTATCATGAGCAAAAGATGTGTGGGTCATTTTCTAGAGCCCATAATCGGTTCAAGCATATTAGAAATGATGTTGTTAAGAGGAGGATAGCCACTATTGGCTTTTATGAGTTCATCACATCTCTTTTGGATGACCCCTATCATACTAATTATTGAGTACAAGTTGCTTTGTGTGAGAGGAGGATGGACACGACCCACACCTTCCATTTTTTGATTGGTGAGATGACATCACATCACTTGATGTTGCCACCTTGACTAGTCTTCCATGTCGATGCTTGTATTATAGATTAGAGATATAAGAGGACTCCAGTTCGTTAGCTTCTTAGTTGTGATGTGAGGATTAAGAACTCACAGGCGGTTCCATACAAGCCTCTGTAGGAGTACTGGACGAGGCGATTAGGCTTGACCGCAGTTGAGATGGAGCAATATACTCGATATTTAATTATCTATCTGCTTGGTTCGATGCTATTTGCCAACACATCAAATGCCACTAATTTGGTTTTACTTCTTGTCCTCCCAGGATCTCGATTATGTGAGGGATTTCAAATGGGGTCGTGCTACTTTAGGCCAGTTGTAGTATGGCTTGGAAAGTGCATATCGAGGCATTGCTTTGATCAACGGCTTTGCTCCACTGATTGAGGTAACTTCTCCTCTTTATAATCTTCATGTTTCTCATTCTAAATTCTATTTTATTCTAATTGCCCCAGATGTGGGCCTACAAGTTAGGCACTCTGTTATCTCCACTTCTTGCCCATAGGTGCTTGTCTTTTCCTCAAATGAGGAGATGGGCTTTGAATCGAGATGAGCATAAGAAGTCTTATGGCTTGGATTTCTTCTGCGATTGTATCCATTCGATGACCTAGGACAAGGTAAAAATTCTATCATTAGTTTTTCATTCATTATGCTTGTCATATACTTACAAAGCTTCTATTTGCATATTCATTATAAGTGGTGGGGGCCAATAGATGGTTGGTCTAATACGATAAGGGTCATTGCTCCATTTGTTAGCTATTGCGTGCTTTTGCCTTGCATGGATAGTGTGCTATGGTATCTTGGTGATAGGATTTGGGATTGGTTTAATGGCCTAAACTATCATCGAATTCCTCCTTTACCACCTACTCTAATGATTAACTCTACCAGATTAGCTGCTTACACAAATGAGTGTGCTATTTACATTGAAGGGATCCCTCCAGATCAGATTGAGTTTCTTGAGGTTACGATCTCTTATGCTAAGTGGGCTTGAGCCTCATTATTATAGACTAGGCTAGGTCAGGCTGTTGGTAAGATTCCTTAGACTTTTGCTGTTGGTTAGAGCTCTTCCAACCATGCTATTTGTTCCACTTTAGGCGTGGGCACTTCTACTTCCTTTGCTACCGCCCCTAAACAGCTAGCACCAACTCTTCCAGTCATTCCAGCCTATCATGTCATTAGTGACCTTCAGGCCTTCCCTAGCAATGTGGTTTACACATGGGATACTAGTGGGTAGATCAACAGCCATGTGATTACTAAGAATCCGAACATGGTTATTCCATTTGTTCCTTATGATACCTGATAGGTGTCTATTTATGTATTACTTTTATATCAATTCGTCCATGTTTCTTTGCTATATTCCTTGGTATTTTTATGTTTTTGTGTGGTTTTGATGTTTGTAGGAGTTTTGGAGCAACTTGCACAAAAATGGAGTAAAACCCTTCATTTCACCTCTGCTAGTCAGTGATCTTCTCGGATTTAATTGTATTGATATACAATGAACCCGATGACATGTTATATACCGTTGGAAAGCTCTCGAAGTCTATTTTCTGGAGAAATTTACGGTTTATAAATCCATTCAGTGTACCAAAAGTTGTAATCAAAACAGTGTGAGATGTATAGAAATATAATTCCACAAGCACTGTAGCATGTATAATACGGGGCACTGTAGCAAGTCACTGTAGCAGAGTATTTAAACACATTTTAGGGTTTTATTTTGATAACTTGAAGAGGGGAGAACGTGGAGGAGGCTGCATCTTTGGATTTCTCTCATCTCTTGGAGTTCTTGAAGGAGATTGAAGGCTTGGAAAGAGGAAGAACTACAAATCCTAATAGATTTCATCAAATTTGCTAAGTTTTCCCTTTCCCTTTCATTTTCTGGAATGTCTCCATATTGTATTGTATTTGTATTCTATCTGAATATGTGTAACTAAATCTGAATTGGTTGAGGGTGATTTCAAAGCCCTTGATATGGTTTTTGTGAATTGATTGTGCAAGGAATTGTTATCCAATTCTCTAATTGAAGTTGCTTGTATTTTCCCATGTTTAATGCTTATGATTGCTTGCTGGATTGTATTTGGGTGGCCAACTGAATATAATCTGGATATTGTCTATTGCTAGACTAGAAATCTTGATCCGTAATTGTCTTGAATTTCTAATCATTAATAGCAAAATTGTGATCAGAGATTGCAATTGGAGAATACAACCTAAGTTAAATAATCCGAGCTTGTGTGTTTATTGCTTAGATCAACCTGTCTTTCTTATCGTAATGCATCCATTGAATTAAATTTAGAGAGCTTGTTCTAGGTTGTTTAATGGATAGAGATTAAATAAAGAGCTTGTTTTATTTAACAACAAAGTAAGGAAAGATTGGGGTAACAGAGCTTGTTGTTATCTACGGTTGATAACTTCAATGCTGTAATTGGATGACAATTCTACGATTAATTCGCAAATCCATATCTTGTGGTAGAGAAGGATCCCTTAACCAGATTTCTCTCATTGATTTTTCACTCAAATTAACTTTCTGTTTTGTTATTCTTCATTTGCATTCTTAGTTCATTTAGTTAATCATTCAACAAAACCCCCCTTATTTAATTTATTGTTGCTGGAAAATAACAAATTCAATTAGAATCAATCCTCGTGGGAACGATATCTTACTTATCACTTTATTACTTGTGCGACTAGTATACTTGCTAGTTTCGAACGCATCAAGTTTTTGGCGCCGTTGCCGGGGATTGATTTTCTAATCGATTTGTTATTTTGTTTTCATTGTTGATTCGTATTTGTTTGTTTTTCTTTTCTGATTGTTTGTGTTTGGGCAACATGGCAGTAAATTTCCAACAATTCAGTAGCCAATTTGAGCCACAATTACATTGGAGTGTAAATGAGGTAAGCACTCATAACATTGAACAACAACTTTCTGAGTTAACTTCTCTTGTGGAAAACATGGCTATAGGACATATGCAGAAATCTTATGCATGTGAGGTATATTCTACCATGGAGCATCCAATCGACATGTATCCAACTTTGCAAGGAGATATGGAACAAGCCAATGCCATGGATGGATTTCCAGGACAAACAAGGCAATGGTATGATCCCTTTTCTAACACTTACAATGCTGGATGGGAAGATCACCCTAATTTCAGTTACTGGAATCATCAACCAATCGTCCCAAATGCCATACCAAATCAGTCACAAGGTTTTAATCAACTTAAAGTGCAGCAACCATTTCAAATGCAACCACCACCAATGCCACAACCAGCACCACAACCAGCTTCAGAAAACTCAGGTATGTCACTCCAGGATATTGTTAATGCACTTGCCACTAACACAATGCAATTCCAGCAGGAAACTGGGGCAAGTATCAAAAACCTGGCAAATCAAATGGGACAATTGGCTACTAGCATGAGCAAAGTCGAGGGCCAAGACTCAGAAAAATTATCTTCTCAAACGATGATCAATCCAAGCGAGACTGCTAGTGCGATAACTTCGCGAAGTGGAGAGCAATTAGATGTATTACCAGGAAAATCACAAACTGATGAAGGAGATGACACCACATCCACCATGAACAAAACATTAACTTCTCAGGTAAATCCTATAACTCCTATTCCTTCATATGTTACTCCTCCACTTTTTCCTAGTAGATTTGAAAAATCGAAGAAGGAGGAACAAGAACAAAAAATCCTGGAAACTTTTTGCAAAATCGAGGTAAATATACCACTTCTGGATTCTATCAAGCAAGTACCTTGTTATACAAAATGTCTCAAGGAGTTATGCACCAACAAGAGAAAGTTAAAAGGGAATGAGAAAGTAAGTGTAGGGGAAAATGTTTCAGCTGTATTGCAAAGAAAAATTCCTCCGAAATGCAAAGATCCTGGTACGTTCACCATTCCATGCATCATTGGAAAAACCAAGTTTGAAAGAGCTATGTTAGATTTAGAAGCATCTATTAATGTCATGCCATATTCTATTTATGCTTCTTTAAATCTTGGACCTTTTGCGAAAAATAGTATTACCATTCAACTTGCTGATCATTTTAATGCATATCCCAAAAGAGTTGTGGAAGATGTGCTTGTGCAGGTGAATCAATTGGTTTTCCCAGCAAACTTCTATGTCCTTGAAATTGAGGATGAGTCCTCTCCTAATCCAACTCCGATTCTTTTAGGGAGACCATTCTCGAAAACTGTTAGAACCAAGATTGATGTTCATGATGGCACTCTCATCATGGAGTTTGATAGCAAGGTGATATGTTTCAATATTTTGAGGCAATGAGGTACTCTAGTGACTTACATTCTGTTTTTGCAGTTGATGTTGTTGATTCTTTCCCACAACAATATTTTGAGTTAACTCGCAAGAATGGATTGGATGTAGCTATTAGTGAGCATATAGGGACAGAAAATTCCAATGAATCAGGAATTTTGATACAAGTGTCCAAAGAAATGGAGGAAGCTATGGCATACTTAGATGAGACTATAGCTATAATCACAAACAGGTATGATGTTTCGTACATTGAATTGCCTTTATCTAATGAGAAACTTCTTCCTTCTGTGATGAAAGCCAATACCTTGGAGCTTAAGCTACTTCCAGATTATTTGAGGCATGTGTTTTCGGGTAACAAAGATCCTTTGCTAGTTACAATAGAAATGGGCCTTGCACCACTACAAGAAGAGAAACGCGTTCGAGTACTTAGAGTTCACAAAATAGCCATTAAGTGGACGATTGCTAATATCCAAGGCCCAGCCATATGCTTGCACCATTTCTTGTTGGAAGAAGGATCCAAGCCCACTAGAGAAGCACAGCAGAGATTGGATCCTCCCATGATGGAACCAACGTCGGGCTGAGGACGTTAAACCAAGCGCTTATTGGGAGGCAACCCAATGTTTTTGCAAAATAAATAAAAAAAAGAAAAGAAAAATAAAATAAGGTAATAATGATCGATTTTTGTGTCTCGAGGAGATTCCTTTCGTAGGCATCAAATTGATCAGGTTTTATCTCTCTTTGACATCTGTCTTATTAGGTTTTATTTGTTTTTATTTGTTTTTGACTTTTGTTTGTTATTGTGTTGTTATCTCTTTAATGTGTCTTTAGTTTCGTTTCTGCTCTTTTCTTTTCCTTCCTTTTGTTTAATTTGATTATTTCGTACTTCGAATTCATTTGTGCAACAGCTTGAGGAAACATTCAAAGGGGAGCTGAAACCATTGCCCAAAGGTTTGAAATGTGCATATCTGGGAGAAGAACAAACTCAATCGCATTATCGGTAATATCTCTCCTTTTCTTCTCTTCAATGGATGCGGATATCTTTTTCTCGAACCTTCGTAAATATTTTCCTTCACTTCCTCAAAATGCTGTGTTTAAAATTTATAAAGTACGGATGACTAGACTTTGGGCATTGATGCTCCTAAATGTGCCTGCTGATATCCGATGGCTTATCGAAGCCAAGGTGAGATTGGCCGGTGAGCCGGACATTAATCTCGCAAAATACATGCCTGGTCTAGGAAAGAGCTACTACGCCAAAAGGCGAAGAGCGAAAAGTTTACAAGTATGTTATAAATGTGCTAGATGGAATTGTAACCAGACTTGTCGTTCATTAGGTTTTGCGTCCAGGAATAGAGAAGATAAACTTTCATTTATTAAGAATGGTTTGAGTAATGAGTCGCTGGATAATGTTTTGTTAACTCTTGAGTCTCATTCTTGTGGACTTGTTCAGCGTGAATTGCTTAATCTATGGACACAATTTAGTGATGAATTGCAGTGTTATAGTCTAGGAAATCTGACTAAAAACGACCATGTTTGCCAGTTTATAAGAAAACTGGATGGGAAGCAAATCCCCGACTCATAGAAGGCGTTTCAGCCGTTACTGGACGTAAAACCAGAGGAAGATGTGAGCCACAATCAAAACTACTTGTATATTTGAATGTGTGTTGTTGTTGTCGAATTTTATTTCTTTCTTGTTTCGTTTGATCTGATTATCAATGTTGTTTTTGTGTTGGTGTTGTTTGTTGATTTTGTTTGTTTAATTTCAAGTTTTCTTTTTGACAAACCATATGACTACCCCATGTCGTAGGCACACGTGGAGATGAGTGTGGAGGTTTTGTCAACCTCCGCCGAAAGTATATCTCTACTTTTCATGCTTCACGTGGGAGACAAGTGTGACGGTTTTGTCAACCCCCGCCGAAAGTGTATCTCCATTTTCCATGCTTCACGTGGGAGACAAGTGTGTAGGTTTTGTTAAACCTCGCCGAAAGCATATCTCATTTTTTCAAATCTTGGGGCGATAAATCTGCATCGAGCAACCCCCACCGAAAGTATGTCCCCATGTGTCAAAATTTGAGAGTTTTACATGTGTATATATACATTCTACATATTTTCGTATGTCATTCCATAACCTGTCTTGTAATTGAAAAGCATAATACCTAACGTGCATCATTGTCTTACACAAGTTTAAAGCACTTGTAGAAATGGAGAAAACACCAATTCGACGATTCCAAAATATATGCGTATTTTGTGGATCGCAATTTGGTAAAGATGGAGAGTTTACAACAGCAGCTCTTGATCTTGGTAGGGCATTAGCTGCGAGGGGTATTCATTTGATTTATGGAGGGGGTAGTCTTGGGTTAATGGGGTGTGTGTCGACAGCTGCATCCCTAGGAGGGAGCAAAGTTCTCGGCATTATCCCTAAAACATTAGCTGTACGAGATATCGTAGGCAACACCATGGGGGAAGAGTTACAGGTTTCTAGTATGCATGAGCGTATTGCACATATGGTCATTAAATCTGATGCATTTATAGCTTTGCCCGGTGGTTATGGTACATTAGAGGAGATATTCAAATCACCTCTTAGGCACAGCTAAACATCCATCGGAAACCCATTGGTTTGTTAAATGTCAATAATTTTTTTGATGGCTTGTTGTCTTTTCTTGATCAAGCTGTAGAAAAAAACTTCATCTCACCGTCAGCGAGGCAAATGCTGGTTACAGCTTCAACTGCAGGGGAGTTAATTGACACATTACAAGCATTCTTCTATTCGCCTGATCCAACAATATCTCGGATAGATTGGTTTGGAGAAGGCAATAAGAGGCGTAAACTGGATTTAACACTCCATCTGAAATCTCTATCTGCTGGTTTGCTTCATTTTCGTTTGCTTTCTCTTTATTGTATTTATTTGAGTTGAGTTTTTTTTTCAGGTTGTATCTTTCACCCCAGGTAATATTTTCTAATCTTGGCTTTTAGAGTGGTGGCTTAAAAAGTTCAAGTTCTCTGGAAACGCATTCTGGATTTCTTTAATCCATAATGGCTGAATAAGGAGGCTAACTTCTAAACTTTTTAGACCCATTCTAACTGACTTGTTTGTTTTTACTGATTTGTTGGACTTTGTTATTTTATGAGTAAGTTTAATTTTGTGTAATTTAGAGTTGTTGTGTGTTTTTGTCTATATCAGTTTCGATTCGAAAAAAAAACATTGTGGAAAAAACCTGAGAATGGCAGAATATGGGGTTTCCTTAACTCTTGAAACGCATTCTCTCTAAATAAATCTGTAGTTTGTTTATTTGATGTTGTTTGAAGTGTCTTATTTCTTGTTTTGTTCTTTCATAATAAAGGTATATAGGCTGGAAACCTTAAGTTTGCGGGCTACTGGTCTTAAGGATTGTTGAAATATACAATCTTGACTCAGGTATAACAACGCCACGTACCTCTTTTCTTGCATTTTGTGTGTCGATGATAAGATAATGATTGAATTAAGAATAACTCTTGGAAAATGATAAATGATGCATGGATCTGTGTGCTTAAAAGGTTTATTGGTTTTCGCTTTGCTTTTGATTCCTTGCGCAACATTGAGCACTGAGCTATTATCAATGAGTTATTTGTTCACTTAAAGAAAGTTTATGTAATTTAAATGTTTCTTCAGATTTCAATGAATTCTAGAACTTGTTTGATGGTCACTCAAGGCGAAATCCTAGGCTGTGCAACATTGAGGAAATGATTTAGGCCATCTTTGGACCGTTTGAGCCTTAAGAGCCAACCTTGACTAAAATGATCCCTAGTTACCCCTTTGAGCCTCTGTAAACCTTTTTCTTTGTTAACTCACTAAAAGATTTCCTAATCTTAATTGAATTTGTTCCAAACAGTTTATCCCTTACCTATGAGCATGCAAATCATTCGCAATTACATTTTGAGCTATGTTCTGGTTTTGGGAAGTTAGAGGAGGTTGGATTATGCCATGAGCAATGCAAGTGAGTTTTATTATGTTTGTAAAAAAAAAAAAAAGAGAAAAAAAATCTGTACTTATATTCCACGTACTTAAACATTGAGGACAATGTATTGTTTAAGTGTGGGGGAGTGGAATTGCAGTTAAAAAAAAAAAAGAAAAGAAAAAGAAAAGAAAAAGAGTTCTATACCCTTGGGTGCTCTTAAAAAGAATGAAACAACAAAGTGTGGGGTGTAGTTTCTTTTGTTTTCTACAAAAAAAAGAAGAAGAAGAGAAGAGAAAAAAAAAAGAAGATTGAGTGTTCTAAATAAGTTTGGGGGAGTAACCTGGTGAATTAAAATAAAGTTGTGTTATAGGGGCGAGCTCTACATAATCTTGAATGATTTATGTGTTTGTGGGTGATTTGAGCCAAATTATTATCCTTGATCATACCTCACCCAAGCCAAACGTTACAAGCTTAATAAAGTCCTACTTGATCCTTGGTGTTGGGCATGTCTACATTAGTGGAGAGTGACTTGAAAAGCAGGCCTATGGAGTTCATTTATACACACATCTTCAATATTAAATATGATTCATTTTTATGCATAAACTCATCCGGGTTACAAGTGATTAGGTGAGAATGGCTCTACATACACACACTTGAGGAATTGAAGTGAAGCAAAACTAATCTTTGAGATGAAATTCTTGATCAAGTGCATTATTTTGAAGTTTTCCTTGGGTTATAATTAAGTACAATCTTTGAGGCCTATTTGCAAGATGAAGCATTTGTGTGTTTAATTTTTTATTGATTCTGTTTCGGTTTAGTTTTATTTTATATTGTCGTAGTTGCTCGAGGACTAGCAAAGTCTAAGTGTGGGGGAATTTGATAGGTGTCTATTTATGTATGACTTTTATATCAATTCGTCCATGTTTCTTTGCTATATTCCTTGGTATTTTTATGTTTTTGTGTGGTTTTGATGTTTGTAGGAGTTTTGGAGCAACTTGCACAAAAATGGAGTAAAAACCCTTCATTTTCACCTCTGCTAGTCAGTGATCTTCTCGGATTTAATTGTATTGATATACAATGAACCCGACGACATGTTATATACCGTTGGAAAGCTCTCGAAGTCTATTTTCTGGAGAAATTTACGGTTTATAAATCCATTCAGTGTACCAAAAGTTGTAATCAAAACAGTGTGAGATGTATAGAAATATAATTCCACAAGTCACTGTAGCATGTATAATACGGGGGCACTGTAGCAAGTCACTGTAGCAGAGTATTTAAACACATTTTAGGGTTTTATTTTCATAACTTGAAGAGGGGAGAACGTGGAGGAGGCTGCATCTTTGGATTTCTCTCATCTCTTGGAGTTCTTGAAGGAGATTGAAGGCTTGGAAAGAGGAAGAACTACAAATCCTAAGAGATTTCATCAAATTTGCTAAGTTTTCCCTTCCCTTTCATTTTCTGGAATGTCTCCATATTGTATTGTATTTGTACGTTCTTAAATATGTGTAACTGAATCTGAATTGGTTGAGGGTGATTTCAAAGCCCTTGATATGGTTTTTGTGAATTGATTGTGCAAGGAATTGTTATCCAATTCTCTAATTGAAGTTGCTTGTATTTTCCCATGTTTAATGCTTATGATTGCTTGCTGGATTGTATTTGGGTGGCCAACTGAATATAATCTGGATATTGTCTATTGCTAGACTAGAAATCTTGATCCGTAATTGTCTTGAATTTCTAATCATTAGTAGCAAAATTGTGATCAGAGATTGCAATTGGAGAATATAACCTAAGTTAAATAATCCGAGCTTGTGTGTTTATTGCTTAGATCAACCTGTCTTTCTTTTCATAATGCATCCATTGAATTAAATTTAGAGAGCTTGTTCTAGGTTGTTTAATGGATAGAGATTAAGTAAAGAGCCTATTTTATTTAACAACAAAGTAAGGAAAGATTGGGATAACAGAGCTTGTTGTTATCTACGGTTGATAATTTCAATGCTGTAATTGGATGACAATTCTACGATTAATTCGCAAATCCATATCTTGTGGTAGAGAAGGATCCCTTAACCAGATTTCTCTCATTGATTTTTCACTCAAATTAACTTTCTGTTTTGTTATTCTTCATTTGCATTCTTAGTTCATTTAGTTAATCATTCAACAAAACCCCCCTTATTTAATTTATTGTTGCTGGAAAATAACAAATTCAATTAGAATCAATCCTCGTGGGAACGATATCTTACTTATCACTTTATTACTTGTGCGACTAGTATACTTGCTAGTTTCGAACGCATCAATACCACATGGTATGGCTTCGTAGTTGTTCTTTCAAATTTTCTATTAATTCAAATTTGGTCAGTCATAAAAATATATGCAATGCAGGCTCCAAGGTATTACATGGAACGTGTGTTTTGGATACAAGCTACTTTGCATGGATATATCCTACAAAAGTCTCATTAATACCAGGTAAATAATGCTTTATACTTTCATGTGTGCTTTGATTCTTATCTTAATAGTTTTTCTAACTACATGTCTGTTGCTTGGATCAGATGGGTTGACAAGAGATTGAGTGTTTGCAGCGTAAGGTTGGGCATCTTTAGGCTCAGGTTGTCGCATTCTCGGTGGACCTTGATGATGATGGCGATCATCAGGGATAATTATAATTACCTGCTTTATTTTTGTTGTTTTCTTTTTATTCATTTAGCTTCCATGTACAAACTTTTGATGATATCTAATCAGTCGTATAAACAAATTTCAACAATGTAGGGAAAATGTTTCTATTTTCAACACTGTGCTTCATCTCTTAAATTGCTTGTATCTTAATCAATTTACATCCGAATTTGGTCAAATTTGATTCTAAATTCTCAATGAATGAATTCCAAACAACATCGCAAATATTGGAGATCATGCGCTGTAATCATTGGATTTTGGCTTATAGTTTAGATGTTCGATGATGACAGCCAGACACACTAACCAGACACAGAATTAGATCTAAAACGCATCAGAACTCTAAAAAGAAACACTAGGATGTGAGAAAAATAGATAAAACAATAGTTAAACACCATAGGAAGGCAGAAATTAGAGTTTGTTCGGAGTTTAGAACCCAATTAGGGACAGGCGCATGCCTATCCATAATAGGCGCACACTTGTCCTTTGAGATTTTTTTCATCACAACTGTCCATCTATCTAGATATTAGGGTTTTTTACTTATAAGTCTCTGAATAGGCGTATGCTTGTGTGCTAGGGCACAATAGGCGCATGCCTATTGTCTCAAATCCCACATTGCTTTTGCATCGTTTTACATGCTCATGTTATGCCTATATAATGAAATATTACTGTTCACCAAATCATCGAAATCTATTGACTCACACACTACTTTGTGTTATTGAGAGTCTAGAGAGTAGGCAATTGAGAGCCTTCGAGTGTCTTCCTACGGTGTTTCCGTGGAGGACTTCTTGGTGTCCAAAGGTACCCTTTGGACTATTTTAGGGGGCCTGTCAAAGTTAAGATTCTGCTTCTGGTAATGCCAAAATCTTGGTAACTACTGAGGACATCCTATGTTATTTTATGCATGTTTGCTTGTTTGCTTAGAATCATGCTAACGCTATTTATGTTAGAATCATGTTAAGATTTTGGGTGATAATATGCTTAGAGTCATGTTAGGAGTAATAATTCTTTTATGCTGTTTTTAGGACATGATTATATCTTTTTGTTCTTCTTCTTCTATTTCTTTGTTCATTGATGCATGATGGTGGACTCACAATTTATGGTAAGGGATTATCATGTTGATATGAATTATGTCTTGAATTTTATGCTTTGGTTAGTATAAGTATAACATGTTAGAATCATGCTAAGTTTTTATGCTTTTATGATGCTATGATCTCTCTTCCTTCTTATTTTCTTTCTTTGTTATTCAGATAGATGATGGTAGACTCACAATTGTTGGTGAGGGACCATCATCTTGATATGAGCAATGATTGAGATATATGTATCATGTGAGATGCCATGCTAGGAACACATTTTAGAAATTATTTGGTTATGATTTAATTATGTATGTTTTTATTCCTTTCTTTGAGTGTTAGAATCATGGTGGAAATATGCATTTTATCTTTCTCTTTATATTCTTCTCTTGGTTAATGGGATTTGATAAGTAATGGCAGACTCATGATTGTGGGGAGTTATTACTTTGATAGTATCTCATTATGTTGTTATGGTTGCCATGCCCATTATATGCTTTATTTAGATATATTTTGAAATGGCATGAATACGACGTGGTGTTTAGATTGTATGCTTAGGAATTTGCTAATTAATGTCATGCTATCTTTTATCTTCTTTATGAGTGATGAATTGAGACTTAATAGGTAATAAATCGACTCTCAGTTAATGAAAAGGGATCTTTTGCTTAATTTAGATCATTTCATTTGTTTGTCCATTAATTCTTGGATGATCATTCTTGATGTTCGAATTATGTTTTTATTGTACGTTTTATATCCTTTGTTCATGGTATTTCATTGTTGTGGTTGACTGGAGAATATAAGTGGATTATTTCCACATCTTTTATTTTACCTCTTTATTTTATTTTGCACATTTATAAAGATTTGATGGAATCCTTTTCCCTCATGTATTTTGGAATTGTAATTCTATTCTCCTCCCTTTTTTCTTTGAATGTATAACATGCTCACACCTCACATGCTAATAAAGATAAAAGAAGTTGTGTGTTAAAATGAATCAGGATCAATGGAATAATCATTAATATAATAAAAACTTTGGACTTAGCAAACCTGAGTGAAGGCCAGATTCATAGTCGGGCGAGGTTTAATCTTGTACCTAACTTTCCAAACCAATCTTTGAAGGGGTGAAGATAGTTTAGGTCTAGAAGCAAGGGATCAGACTGCCGTCACTCAATTTTTCCATGGTTAGAAATGGGTGGCGGCTCCATTTCATTTCTCTAGTCTTGCCTTTGTGGCTTGTTCTGTGTTCCCTGAAGTCTTTAATGGTCTTTGACACAGTGTCATGGTCGTAATCACTTTGGCAAGATGAAAGCCCCGTTCACAGTGGTGACTCCACTAGGGATAAGAGAAGTTGAATCCGAAGGGAATGCTAAGTCCTTTATTTTGTTATGTTAATGTTTATTCTTTACATCACTACACTTGCATACAAAGCACAACTTGCCTTATATTAGCCATGTCGCTTTGGTTTTAGAAGTCCTTGACTCCATTCAACCCATTGATGACTCTCATCACTGTCACCACCTTTGAGCATGTACCAATTTCTTTGGTATAAAAAGAAACTGGCCCAAGAGGGCATCTCTTGCTCAAAGGGGCCCTTGGATATTGGACCCTTATGACCAAAGCCCATATAGTGAACTTAGTAATTTTCTTTAGGACTATCCTAAACTTTTGCATATATTTGGATGTGAAAACCTTGCATAAAGACATGAATGATCATAGAACCATATTGATTACCCATTGTACAATTCATATTATGATCTCTTTTAATGACTAAGTTGATAGTGACCAAAAGGAGTTCTTCAACCCTTGATTATTGAAAGGTTAATCAAAAGTTAAAAGTAACTAAGAGGAGGTTATCAAAATTTTGATGATCATGTATGAGATTGAACTTGAGTAAATCACCTTGGAACTATCCTTATAATGTCTTAGTGATAAAGGAATTCATGCCCAAATTAGAGAGTTAAAATGTCCATATCCCATGTTGATTGGAGACAAGCCAAAGATCCTAGGAAAGAGACTATGCCAATTGTATGGGAGGAGAATGTACTCTTATTCATTATAACTGTATTGATTAAGCATTCATGCACACATGCATAGAATACATTTCATGCATCCTTCTAACCTTTTGTTTTGTAGCCATCATAACTTCGGTGAGAGAAGGTGGATGTTGGGTTAGAGTCAAACGAAGACTCCAAAGAGGAATAGTTATGGTAAACAAGGAAATGGCCAACAATTAGCATCTGATTGTAGAAATGGATAGGACAAGATGGATATGGACACACTAAGGCAATCAATGTCTCACTTAACTAAGATTATGGTTGATAGGCTACCATAACCAACACCTACTAGCGATAACAATGGTGAAGGTGCTGGTACTAGTCGTAGCAAGGGAAAAGAGAAAAAGCAAGACGCTAAAGAAGATGACGTAGAGTTCTTTGACAAAGATGATTATCTAAAGTCAAAGGGACAAGAATCAATAAGACAACTTTCTAGAGATGTGAAGAAATTAAAATCCATCATCAAGAAGAAAGGGCTTGAAGGTGTTAGTGACCTGTGTGACATTCAGCTAGAGTTCCTACCAAATTTTTGAATGTCTGACTTACCTAAGCTCAATGGGAGAGGAGATCCAAAAACTCATTTGATGAAGTATGTTGCTGTGATGGGAACAAGTAGTTTGTCTTTACAGCAAGTTACTCATATATTTTTACTATCATTGGAGGGGCTAGCAATAACATAGTCAATTAGAAAAGTCTGTACGACAGGATTAGATAGAGTTGCCTAAGAGATTTGTAGAGCGTTACATCTACAATTGTCAACTTGATGTTTCCATGTAGGAATTAGAGACTACTCATTAGGGGAGCAATATGACTTTTGCTACCTATGTAGTTTGATAGAGGGAAAAGGTAGTTCAGATGGTTGATCACCCTAGTGAAAAGGATAAGTTCTACATGATTATCAAAGGGCATTAACGATATTCAAAGAGAAGTTGGTAGTAATACCAATGAAGACTTTTAAGAATTTTTATGAATCAAGGATCCAAATTGAAGATTTAGAAGTTGAGAATAAGAAGAATTTTCCAAGGCGACATCAAGAAGGTGGAAATTTCAATTAGTCTAGTAGATCAGCCACAAAAAATGTTACTATGAATGATGTCAGGAATCATAGGAGATTTCGCAATTTGGGAAGACCCTTGTCCAAGGTTTTTGCCAAACTTCATGCTCAATTAGTGCTTTAACCTTTGGTGCCAAGATTGCTGCCTAATCCACTTTCAACCTCTTATATGCAAAAGAGTTTTATGAATTCCACCAAGGACCAGGGCATCATACTAATAAATATATCTGATTACGTCATGAGACTCAAGATCTTATTGATTGTGGGAGAGTTCCTGATCTTGAAAAGGAGAAGCCAAGCATGAGAAGGAATTTGCTTCCAAATTACAAGAACACACCACCACCAAGATCTACCTTTATTATTGGCTCTGGCATGACAAAGGAAGAGGTGATGAAATCTTTTAAGGAAGAAGGCAAAACTTGTAGTGGTAAGGCTTTCCGAGATAAGAAGATGACAATAAAGTAATGAGTCACAAGATGAGGGACCCCATATCAAACTTGGCAAGACTTGAACTCATGGAAGTTAGAAATTGATGAGGACAAAGAAGTCGATGCCAAGGAGCAAGACTTGGAATAGGAGGAAGTCGAAAGGGAAGCTTCTCAAGGTTCAAGCATGAATGATAAGGAGCCTCAACATATAGCTCCTTTAGCAACGAAAGTGTTCATTAAAAGAGAGGGTTAGGCTCCTATTGTAGTTAAGGGACGTGATGTATGTCGGTAATCCAAAGCTAGAATATGTTGTTTATAGTGATGAGAAAGGTGAGGGGAAAAGAGAGATAGAAAAAAGAAGTGTGAGAAGAAAGGAGTGTTTGAAAAAAGGGTTCCTAGACCTAGGAGGTGTAAGGTAGAAAATGTGATAGGGATTTGGGATGAAGAAAAAATTTGTAACTTTTGGGATATTTTTGGTGTAAGGTCGAAAGTGTGATAGGGATTTGGGATGAAGAAAAAATTTGTATCTTTCGGGATATTTTTGGTGTAAGGTAGAAAATGTGATATAGGCAATGAAAAGAAAGAGATAAAGAATTTTTGGGATAGTTTTGGTGGAGAGGAAGAGGAAATAGAAAAGAATAGAGGGGAAAAAAATCCTAGATAACTTTTGGGATCAAGTGATGAAGAGAGAGAGAAGAAGAGTGAAGAAGAAGTGCAAGGTGTGACAAGAAATGGGCGATTCTACCCAGACCCAGCTCAAAATAAAAACAACGAAATTGGGGAGAAGGAAGAAAAAAAAAGAAGTGGATAATACGATCCTCAAGCAACTCAAGAAGACTCAAGTAAGTATTCAGAATCTTCTTATAGCTTCTCAGAGGCATAGAGAAGCAATGGCAAGGGCACTTGCTAATATGCCAATCTTAGTTTTATTAACACTTGAGGAAATGATTGCTGTTGTGATGTTAAGAAATGAGGACAAAGGAATAAAAAATGTGCCTTTGAATAGGGTCATTAGTTTCTCTAATGACGATTTGCCCATTAAGGGGAAGGAGCACAATAAACCCTTGTTCATAACTGTTGAGATTGGGGGCAAGAAGATTTCTAGTGTAGGGCATGCATGGTATCACCCATTGGGTGGAATTCCTTCTATTTTGCACCAATTAATCAGATTTAATTTGGATGGAGAAATCATTACTATAAAGGCTAAAGTATCACCAGCCATTGCTGCTTAAGGTCAGATGAATGAAGAAATAAATCTTGTTGTTACAAGAATAATGAAGAAGTAAGGTTACATGCTTGGTATCAATCTGGGCAAGACTTATGTAGGTGTCTCCACTTTTCCAGAGTTTAAAGGCCAATCGGGTAAAAAAGGATTGGGCTGTAAATCTGGAGAGGACAATCAACTAGAGAAATGTAAGTAGGTTTGGGTTCTCAAAAGGAAGGGAATAAAATTTGTCAAAGCTGAGGAGCCATTATACACTAGAAAGGTAGAACCGTGGGAGCGTCATGGGAGTACTATAAGCGTTGGATTTTTGGCGCTCGAGAATGAATTGAAGATGAATGTTGAGCAAAGAAAATGACCAAAATGCCTTTGAGAGTCAAGAAGAGAAGGGTAAAAAGAACTTGGTAAAGAGTTTGAAAAACTGACACGACTTTTGAAAAATCACAAAATTAATCTGTAAGGAATCTGTTGATGAGTCATATACAATTATGAAGCTACGGATGTCTAGGTTTCATAGAAATTTACGGGTCACAAATTGGAGTTGAATTCCAAAAGTTAAATGCAATCGAAGGAATAAAGGTTTGAAGGGACTACATCGAAGGATGATAAAAAAGGAAAGAGCCGAAAGGAAATTGGTCGGTCGGCCATCTGACAGCCACCCGGCTATTGGCCAATGGTGGGCATCCATTAGATGGTTGCCTGACTATTTGAAGATGGCCACCCAGCCCTTGTTGGTTTATTTATGGAAATTTGCTTAGGAAATTTCCTTTTTCGTTTGCTCCCATCTCATATATAAACCCTGCTCCCTCCACTTTGCAATGCAGGCTGATTGTCGAATACAATCATCTCTTTGTCCCTTTTGAAGACATGCTTAAGAATTTGAGAAGTCTTTTCTAGTATTTTTTAGGCGTTCTATTGCTCTAAACTCGGAAAGGGTATGTCTTCAAAGCAGAATTCTCTCCTCCCTCCCATGTTCTCATTTATTTTGCTTAGGATAAGCATGTCTAGGATTTTATTTCATGCTTACGAGCATATTTAGGGGTATTATGAATTGTTGTAACCCAATTTGTTTTGCAAGGTGGAAATGCTTGTCAAGATAAGTCATCTTTCCTTTCTTTATTTAGAAACATGCTTAGGATTTTAACTTCTTCGCAAATGCTTAGAAATATGCTTAGGAGCACATGATTAGAATCATGCTTCGGAGTACATGATTAAAATCATGCTAGAAAAACTTACTTGTTTTAACGAATGCTAGGAAATAACATAGAATAGGTAGAATTATCATTTTGCCCTTGAATGCTATAATTGGTGATTGTTTGAATTAGGCTAGAATAGACCATGAATGCCATGAATTAGGTTAGAATATGCCATGGATGCTATGTTTTAGGCTAGAAATGCCATAATGATACATGAATTGATATGAATAATGCAAGAATCCAATAGGTAGAATACCATGATAGAATTTATCAAATCTAGGCCATAATGCCATGATATTAGATTATAACTTTGTATGATTTATGAATGTATGAATGTTTGTATATTGAGAAGTGTAATTGTACGATGCCATTAAATGATAGTGGACTCACATTGATGGTGAGGGATCATTACTTAGAATGAATGTAATATACGAATGTATGGAATATTTTACTATTTTATTACAAATGATGTAATCCTCTTTCCAGTCCCCTATGTTTGAAATGAAATGTAATCCATTCTTCTCCTTATTTCTTTATATGAATATACAACTGTTTTGATTGAATAATCATTCAACATGTTTAATGAAGATAAAATGAGAAAGTGTTCATAAAATGAACCATCTAAGCGGACTAAGTAATAACACGAGATATTCTTATTTGGTATTTCCCAAGTGGAGGTCGGATTCACATTCGTGCGAATCAAAAGACTCGTACCTAACTTCCCAAACTCGTCTCTGAAGGGATGAGGGCAGTTTAGGTCCCGAAGCGAGGCATCAAATTGCCTCTATTCATTCCCAATTGAATAATTGGGTGGCAACTCCTTTCTCTAGATGTGCTCATGGCTCGTTTAGGTTCCTTTAAGTCTCGAAAGAGGCTTTAACACAGTGTCATGGTCGCAAACGCTCTGGTAGGATGAAAGCCCTATCCACAGTGGCGACTCCACTGGGGATAAGAGAAGTTGATTCCGATGGGAATACGAAATTTTAATACCTCATGTTGATAAAATGAGTCCTTGCATCACTACACTTTTGCACACAATGAGCACAAAATGCCTAAAACTAGTCGTGTGGCATTGGCATGAGAAGTCTTTGGCTCCATTCAACCTCTAGACGACTCATGTTGGTGTCACCACCTTTAAGCATGTACCATTGAATTAGTATAAAAGAGACTGGCCCAAGGGGGCATCTCTCACTTGAAGGAGCCCAGACCATTAGACCTTTAAGACTCAAGCCCATATAAATGACATTACTAGGGTAAGCCTAAAGATCACTAATCACATGACTGACTGGAGCAACTGGGGTAGCTAAAGAAGCTGGAGGAGGAGGTTGCTGAGCTACTGTAGAAAAAGAAGCTGAAGTGCCTGTACCTAAGGAGGAGGCTCTCGATCTCTTCCTACGACAAACGAAAGAACTACCCAAGCAACTAGACACCGCCAGAGGATAAGGAGTGTCGACAGTAGATCGGTTGGGCCTAATATACAACAAGGTGGCTCGAGTCCAATCGATATAAGAAGTCATCATTCATAAGAACTCGATGGTACTCAAGTGAAACCTGGTCGTGTAGATCGACACCTCTGGCTCTATAGCCAGGTCGGTTGAATCAATCACCAGAAGGGGTGGCAGAGGAGGAATCAAACAGCTTGTCGGGCCCTCGAACCATTCCCACATGCGTTCACCCAGATACCACATCATGTTGTTTACACAAAGAAGGAGGATCTTATAGCTTCAGACCAGTGCTCTTCGAGACCCCACCACTCATAATGACTCTGCGAAAGAATAAGGCATGGCAAGAATATGGCGTAAATGAAATATTGACTATAAATTCTTTGTTACCTTGTCCCAGGTCATCGTGTGAATGTAATAACGAAAGAAGTCTAGCTCGTGAGATCTCTCTAGCTTCACATGACGTGCAGCCGACTTCTTCATCCAAAGGAAAGAAGAATCCTTACTAGCAGAAAGAGGAGATGGTAGAACACCTGACTCATACTCCCACATCTATCATAGGTGATACATAATCAAAAATAGGAATTATGATGATAAAACATGAAGGTGTGAAAAAGAAAGAAGTTACCTTAATAAGTGCAGCAAATCTAGGAACCCTGACAATGCCTCGACAAGCCTGATCCAAGCCAAAATATAGCTGATCGAGAGCAGCACGACCTTAGTGAAAATATTTCACTTGATTAAGATCTTGGAGGGCAGGAAGTAAAGTAAAAGTAGTGGTGTTCGATGCATTGGAGAAGAGGGCTATACCCAGTAGATAAACTATGAAGCTGCAAGCATACTAATCCACCTCAATGGGAGTCACATTGGACCTCCGTTTCCAATATTCCTGCAAGGGAGCATTTTGAATGTAAACATTACTCTTGACTTTCAATTCACATCCAAGAAGATATTGGATCAATCTATGTTGATCTACTGAGTCCGCAATATAGGCATTAATAGGAATTAGATCGTCGCTGCATGGAAGACTGGTCAAGGCAGCAATATCCAAAGGCATGATAGTCATCTCACCGAACGAAAGATGGAAGTGTGAGTCGTATCCATTCACCTCTTGCATAAAGCAGCTAATGCCCGATGATCAGTGTACTACCGAGCACGCAGAAGACAAGTGATGAACTCATAGAAATTGATATCAATAATCCTTCTCATCACTACATCATTCTCTATCTTTAAGAACCAGCTATGGGCTCCAGAAAATGCCCTACACATCCGGTTCTCATGATAGTCCTAAAGTAAGAAATTGAAGTCTTTACATGAATGCAACCCTAAATATATTTAAAGAAAATAGAAAAAGATAAGATTTGAAGAGACCAAGTACCAGGTTGATTATGTGAGAACCCACGTCGTAAACGATCGGCACCTCCTCATTTTCTGGAAGACCCCCTCAACGTCAATTTTCAGATTAGATGAGACTCACCAAGATGGACTAGATGACTTGCCATTAGAAAGGAGAAGTTGAAACAAACATGTAGGAAAAAATCGAAAGCAAATCGGATGAAAAACAAAGAAGTTATGCGCGAATTAAGACGAAAATAAAAGAAAGGACTTTATAGAAGCCCCCAATTACCGGTCCATGGTCAGATAGCTGGACAGCTATTAACCAACCGTCGGGTAGCAGTCAGACAGTTGGGTAGCTATCAGACAACCAGCCAGCCATCCCTCTCAAATAAGGGACCAAGTAGGAAAGAAGGAAAAGGAAAAAAAGAAAGAAAAGAGAAAAGAGAGGAAAGGAAAAGGAAAAGAAAGAAAGAAAGGAAAGGAAAAGAAAGAAAAAAAGAAAAGGAAAAAGAGAGAAAAAAATAAAAGAGAAGACAGAGAAAGAAAGATAGAAGAGAGAGAAAAGAGAAAAAAAGGGGGAAGAGAAAAAGAAGGGAATTCTTCATCAACCTTAAGATACTTCTGATGGAATTAGTGACAAGTATTCGACCATGGCAATGGTTTAACAACTCACAAGGAAAGAAGAGCAACCTTAGTTGATGGAGTCTTCGACTGGAATCACATGAAATAATTTCTCCAGATACCAGAAAGCAGTTTGTTGAAGAATGCACCAAACAAGGTAAAATTTAATTAATTTTTACAAGATTTTTTTTGAATTTTGCAGGAACTTGCAAAAATAAATGAGAGAATCTCCAACAAGTCGAAGAATTTGAAACTTCCCAATGAAGAATGGCGAACGTAAGAAAAGACAAGAATGAAGAATGTCTGAACATCATGAAGAGATTTTTCTCAGTGGATTGAAAGGGATTAAGGAATAGAAGCTTGGGCATGAAACCCAGCAAGATGCGAAGACTGAAGAAGATCGAAGAAGCATGAAAATTACTCAAAAGAGGGGCATGAAACCCAATGAATGCAAAATTTAAAGAGATCAAAGATGAATGAAGAATACTCAACCGAAGGCACGAAGAATAAAAAGATCTAAAGATCGTGAAGCAGTGCATGATAGAAGTTTTCCTGATGGGCATACATTAGAAGGAAACCCTAAGAAATAGGTGCACTTAAGAGTGTTTTAAGCCCTTAGAATAGGTACAAGCCCTAAGAAGAGATGCACTGACGAGTGTTGAAAACTATAAGAAGTAAGTGCACTTAAGAGTGTTTAAAACATTTAGAATAGGCGCACTAATGAGTGTTACTAAACCCTAAGAAGTAAGTTCACTGAAGAGTGTTAGAAACCCTCAGAAGTAGGTGCACTTAATAGTGTTTTATCATAGCATCATAAGGATGCTTTCTAGCCCTTGAATGGGCACCTCCCACCTCAAATGGGCATATCTGCCCTTGAATGGGGACACTCGCCTTAGATAAGCAAGTTTGCCATTGGGTGGGCACCTTAGCCCTTGAATGGGCATATTCGCCTTAGATAGACATTTTTGTCAGTAAGTGGGCACATTAGTTCTTGAATGGACACACACTTTGCATGAGTAGAAGGGAGTGGTGAGAAAGTTTGAAAGAGGGAGGACAAAGTCAAAAATGATGAGAAGGAAGAAAGAAAGATGGAGTAAGAATACTTTATCGACTTTTGTGCCTCACAAACTTCTCCAAAGTAAGGGGTAAGCTATAAGTACTGGATTTTTGAGGCTCGATAATGAAGTGAAGATGACTGTCGAGCAAAGAAAATGACCAAAATGCCCTTGAGAGTTAAGAAGAAAAGGGTGAAAAGAAGTTGGTAAAGAGTCTGAAAAACTGACACATGATTTTGAAAAATCACAAAAATTAATCCGGGAGGGATCTAGTATTGAGTCATATACCGTTGAGAAGCTACAGATGTCTATTTTTTCATAAAAGTTTACGGATCACAAATCGGAGTTGAATTTCAAAAGTCATATGCGATCGAAGGAACAAAGGTTCGAAGGGATTGCATCAAAGGATGATAAAAAAGGAAGGGGCTGAAAGGAAATTGGCCAGCTGGCCATTAGATAGCCGCCCGGCCAAATAGCCGCCTGGTTGTTGGCCAATGGCCGGGCGTCCATCAGATGGCTGCCCAGCCCTTATTGGTTTATTTCTGAAAATTTGCTTAGGAAATTTCCTTTTTTGTTTGCACCATTCTCCTATATAAACCCTACTCCCTCCACTTTGCAATGCACACCGATTGTCAAATACAATCATCTCTTTCTCCGCTTTAAAGGCACGCTCAAGAATTTCAGAAGTCTTTTCCAGTATGTTTTAGGCATTCTATTGCTCTAAACCCGGAAAGGGCACGTCTTAAGAGCAGAATTCTCTCCTCCCTCCCATGTTCTCAGTTATTTTGCTTAGAATATTATGAATTTTGCTAACTCAATTTGTTTTGTGATGCGTTCGAAACTAGCAAGTATACTAGTCGCACAAGTAATAAAGTGATGAGTGAGATATCGTTCCCACGAGGATTGATTCTAATTAAATTTGTTATTTTTCAGCAACAATAAACTAAATATGGGGGGTTTTGTTGAATGATTAATTAAATTGAATACGAAGGTAAATAAAGAATAACACAACACAATATTAAATGAATTGAAAATTCAATGAGAGACACTTGGTTAAGGGTTCTTTCTCTGCCACAATATATGAATTTGTGAATTAACATAGAATTGTAATCCAATTACAGCATTGAAGTTATCAACCGTAGATAACAACAAGCTCTGTTATCCCAATCTTTCCTTACTTTGTTGTTAAATAAAACAAGCTCTTTATTTAATCTCTATCCATTAAACAACCTAGAACAAGCTCTCTAAGTTTAATTCAATGGAAGCATTACGATGAGAAAGATAGGTTGATCTAAGCAATAATCACACAAGTTCGGATTATTTAACCTAGGTTGTATTTTCCAATTGCAATCTCTGATCACAATTTTGCTACTAATGATTGGAAATTCATGACAATTACGGATCAAGATTTCTAATCTAGCAATAGACAACAACAGATTATATTCAGTTGGCCATTCCAAATACAATCAGTAAGCAATCATAAGCATTAGATATGGGAAAATACAAGCAACTTCAATTAGAGAATTGGATAACAATTTCTTACACAATCAACTCACAAAATCCATATCAAGGGCTTTGAAATCACCCTCAACCAATTCAGATTTAGTTACACATATTCAATCAGAATAACAAATACAATACAGAGAAATTCCAGAATTGAAAAGGAAAGAAAGAACTTAGCAAATTCTTTGAAAATCTTCTTTGTAGATGAATCTTCTTGGAATTGTAGTTCCTCCTCTTTCAAAATCTTCTTTCTCCTTCAAGAACTCCAAGGGATGAGAGAAATCCAGAAATGCAGCCTCCTCCCACGTTTTCCCCTCTTCAAGTTATGAAAATAAAACCCTAAAATGTGTTTAAATACTCTGCTACAGTAACTTGCTACAGTGCCCCGTATTAATAACATGCTACAGTGATATATGGAATTACAAATATACACTTCTCATACCATTTTTATCACAACTTTCGGTACACTACATAAATTCGTGAACCGTAAATTTCTCCAGAAAATAGACTTCGAGAGCTTTTCAATGGTATATAGCATGTTATCCGGTTAATTGTATATCGATACAATCAACTCCAAGAAATTGGTTGACTAGCAGAGGTGAAAATGAAGGTTTTACTCCAATTTTGTGCAAGTTCCTCCAAAACTCCTACAAACATCAAAAACCACACAAAAACATAAAAATACCAAGGAATATAGCAAAGAAACATGGACGAATTGATATGAAAATGATATATAAATAGACACTTATCAAATTCCCCCACACTTAGACTTTGCTAGTCCTCGAGCAACTACGACAATATGAAATAAAACTAAACCGAAACAGAATCAACAAAAAATTAAAACACACAAATGCTTTATCTTGCAAATAGGCCTCAAAGATTGTACTTAATTATAACCCAAGGAAAACTTCAAAATAATGCACTTGATCAAGAATTTCATCTCAAAGATTAGTTTCGCTTCACTTCAATTCCTCAAGTGTGTGTATGTAGAGCCATTCTCATCTAATCACTTGTAACCCAGATGAGTTTATGCATAAAAATGAACCATATTTAATATTGATTCAGTGCTCAATTCCTCAGTGCTCAATGTTGCGCAAGGAATCAAAAGCAAAGCGAAAACCAATAAACATTTCAAGCACACAGATCCATGCATCATTTATCATTTTCCAAGAGTTATTCTTAATTCAATCATTATCTTATCATCGACCCACAAAATGCAAGAAAAGAGGTACTGGCGTTGTTACACCTGAGTCAAGATTGTATATTTCAACAATCCTTAGGACCAGTAGCCCGCAGACTTAAGGTTTCCAGCCTATATACCTTTATTATGAAAGAACAAAACAAGAAACAAGACACTTCAAACAACATGAAATAAACAAACTACAGATTTATTTAGAGAGAATGCGTTTCAAGGGTTAAAGAAACCCCATATTCTGCCATTCTCAGGTTTTTCCACAATTGTTTTTTTTTTAAATCAAAACTGATAAAGATAAAAACACATAACAACTCTAAATTACGCAAAACTAAACTCACTCATAAAATAACAAGTTCAACAAGTCAGCAAACAAAAACAAGTTAGTTAGAATGGGTCTACAAAGTTTAGAAGTTAGCCTCCTTATTCAGCCATTATGGATTGAAGAGATCCAGAATGCGTTTCAAGAGAACTTGAACTTTTTAAGCCACCACTCTAAAAACCGAGATTAGAAAATATTACCTGGGACGAAAGAAATAACCTGAAAAAGCTCAAAAGAAACGACATGAAAAATCTCAAATAAACACACTAAAAAGAAAGCAAACAAAAACGAAGCAAACCAGCAAATAGAGATTACAGATGGAGGGTTAAATCCAGTTGACGCCTTTTGTTGCCTTCTCCAAACCAATTTATCCGAGCCATTGTTGGATCAGGTGAATAGACGAATTCTTGTAGTTTGTCAATTAACTCTCCTGCAGTTGAAGCTGTAACCAGCATTTGCCTTGCTGACGGTGAGATGAAATTTTTTTCTACAGCTTGATCAAGAAAGGACAACAAACCATCAAAAAAATTATTAACATTTAACAAACCAATGGGTTTCCGATGGATGTTTAGCTGTGCCCAAGAGGTGATTTGAAATATCTCCTCTAATGTACCATAACCACCGGCAAAGCTATAAATGCATCGGACTTAACAACCATATGTGCAATACGCTCATGCATGCTAGAGACCTGTAACTCTTCCCGATTGTGTTGCCTACGATATCTCGTACAGCTAATGGTTTAGGGATAATGCCGAGAACTTTGCTCCCTCCTAGGGATGCAGCTGTTGACACACACCCCATTAACCCAAGACTACCCCCTCCATAAATCAAATTAATACCCCTCGCAGCTAATGTCCTACCAAGATCAAGAGCTGCTGTGGTAAACTCTCCATCTTTACCAAATTGCGATCCGCAAAATACGCATATATTGCGGAATCGCCGAATTGGTGTTTTCTCCATTTCTACAAGTGCTCTAATCTTGTGTAAGACACGTTAGATATTATGCTTTTCAATTGCAAGACAGGTTATGGAATGACATATGAAAATATGCAGAATGTATATATACACCCATAAAACTCTCAAATTTTGACACATGGGGACATACTTTCGGTGGGGGTTGCTCGATGCAGATTTATCGCCCCAAGATTTGAAAAAATGAGATATGCTTTCGGCGAGGTTTGACAAAACCTACACACTTGTCTCCCACGTGAAGCATGGAAAATGGAGATACACTTTCGGTGGAGGTTGACAAAACCTCCACACTTGTCTCCCACGTGTACTTATGCCATAGGGTAGTCATATGGTTTGTCAAAAAGAAAACTTGAAATTAAAACAAACAAAATCAACAAACAACAACAACACAAAAACAACATTGATAATCAGATCAAACGAAACAAGAAAAAATAAAATCGACAACAACAACACACATTCAAATATACAAGTAGTTGTGATTGTGGCTCACATCTTCCTCTGGTTTTACGTCCAGTAACGGCTGAAACGCCTTCTATGAGTCGGGGATTTGCTTCCCATCCAGTTTTCTTATAAACTGGCAAACAGGGTCGTTTTTAGTCAGATTCCCTAGACTATAACACTGCAATTCATCACGAAATTGTGTCCATAGATTAAGCAATTCACGCTGAACAAATCCACAAGAATGTGACTCGAGAGTTAACAAAACATTATCCAGCGACTCATTACTCAAACCATTCTTAATAAATGAAAGTTTATCTTCTCTATTCCTGGACGCAAAACCTAATGAACGACAAGTCTGGTTACAATTCCATCTAGCACATTTATAACATACTTGTAACCTTTTCGCTCTTCGCCTCTTGGCGTAGTAGCTCTTTCCTAGACCAGGCATGTATTTTGCGAGATTAATGTCCGGCTCACCGGACAATCTCACCTTGGCTTCGATAAGCCATCGGATATCAGTAGGCACATTTAGGAGCATCAATGCCCAAAGTCTAGTCATCCGTACTTTATAAATTTTAAACACAGCATTTTGAAGAAGTGAAGGGAAATATTTACGAAGGTTCGATAGAAAGATATCAGCATCCATTGAAGAGAAGAAAAGGAGAGATATTACCGATAATGCGATTGAGTTTGTTCTTCTCCCAGATATGCACGTTTCAAACCTTCGAACAATGCTTCAACTCCCGTTTGAATGTTTCCTCAAGCTGTTGCACAACTGAACTCGAAGCACGGAATAATCAAATTAAACACAAGAAAAGAAAAGAAAAGAAAAGAAAATAGAGACACATAAAAGAAATAAAAACACAAGAGCAAATGAAAGTCAAAAACAAACAACAAAGCAAATGAGACAAATGGCAAAGAGAGATAAAACCTGATCAATTATAATAGCCCATGAGAGGAATCTCCTCGAAACACAAAAATTGATCAATACTACCTTCTTTTCTTTGTCTCTTTTTATTTATATTTCAAAAACATTGGGTTGCCTCCCAATAAGCGCTTGTTTAACGTCCTCAGCCTGACGTTATCTGTCCTCACCCATCAAGATAAGTTGGCTCGTAGAGAGGTACCTCATCGATGTCCTGCATCACTGAATTCTCATAGTAAGGCTTCAACCTGTGCCCATTCACCTTGAATACTTTATCCGTTTTTAAGCTCTTGATTTCCACTGCACCATTGGGAAAAACATTAGTAATAACAAAAGGTCCAACCCATCGAGATCGTAATTTACCTGGAAATAACTTGAGGCGAGAATGAAATAAAAGAACTTTCTGTCCCACTTCAAAATTCTTCCTGGAGATCAGTTTTATCATGAAATGCCTTAGTTCTCTCCTTGTAAATTCTGGAATTCTCATAGGCATCATTTCTAAGTTCTTCCAATTCTTGCAGTTGAAGCTTCCTTTGTTCTCCAGCAGCATCCATCTCCATGTTACAAAGCTTTACTGCCCACCATGCTTTGTGTTCGAGCTCTACTGGAAGGTGACACGGCTTACCATAGACTAACCTATACGGAGACATCCCAATAGGTGTCTTGTAAGCAGTTCGGTAGGCCCAAAGTGCATCATTCAATCGTAGGCTCCAATCTTTTCTACTCGGATTCACTGTCTTCTCGAGAATGGACTTGACTTCCCGATTTGAAACTTCAACTTGACCACTAGTTTGTGGATGATAAGCAGTAGACACCTTGTGAGTGATGTTGTATTTCTTGAGCAAGGCTTCAAATGATCGGTTGCAGAAGTGTGTCCCTCTGTCGCTAATCATGGCTCTTGGTGTTCCAAATCTCGCAAAAATGTTAGATTTCACAAAATCTACAACAACTTTAGAATCATTAGTTCTCGTAGCTTTTGCTTCCACCCATTTAGAAACATAATCCACAGCAAGTATAATGTAAACATTACCAAAAGATGAAGGAAAAGGACCCATGAAATCAATACCCCACACATCAAAAATCTCGACAATAAGTATAGGGGTTTGTGGCATTTGATTTTTGGCACTTAAATTACCTGTCCTTTGACAACGGTCACAAGCTTTGCAGAATAGATATGCATCTTTGAACAATGATGGCCAGTAGAATCCACAATCAAGAACTTCAGGGCTGTTCTTTTTGGTCCGAAGTGACCGCCACATGTATAAGAATGACAGAAGGTAAAAATTGAATTAAATTCAGATTCAGAAACACACCTTCTTATCACTTGATCAGAACAATGCTTCCATAAGTATGGATCATCCCATATGTAATATTTGGCAATGTTTTTGATCTTGTCTCTTTGAGCTCGAGTCAAGTCATGTGGTAGCTTCTTGGTAACTAAGTAATTAACAATATCTGCATACCAAGGGGCTGCTACATGTAGAGACAGTAATTGTTCATCCGGAAAACTTTCTTGTAATGGCAGTACATCCTCGTCATGGACAATGCGACTGAGATGGTCTGCAACTAAGTTTTCACTTCCCTTCTTATCTTTGATCTCCAAGTCAAATTCCTGTAAAAGGAGTATCCACCTGATAAGCCTTGGTTTAGCATCTTTCTTTGTGAGCAAGTACCTCAAAGCTGCATGATCATAATAAACGGTTACTTTAGTACCAATCAAATACGAACGAAATTTTTCTAAAGCAAAAATAACCGCCAGGAGCTCTTTCTCAGTTGTAGAATAATTAAACTGAGCATCATTTAAAGTTCGAGATGCATAGTAAATGGCATGTGGAATTCTGCCAATTCGTTGACCCAAAACGGCACCCACAGCGTAGTCACTTGCATCGCACATGATCTCGAATGGATGATCCCAATTCAGAGATTGGATTACTGGAGCCGAAGTCAAGAGTTCCTTTAGTTTCTCAAATGCCTCTTTGCATTTCTCATCAAATTCAAAGGCCACATCATTCTGTAATAATTTGCATAGGGGCAATGCTATCTTCGAGAAATCTTTGATGAATCTACGATAAAAACCTGCATGACCAAGAAACGAACGAATATCCCGCCCACTTGTGGGAGGTGGTAAGGAACATATAAGATCTATCTTGGATTTATCAACCTCTATACCCTTAGCAGAAATAATATGTCCCAAAACTATATCCTGATCTACCATAAAGTGACATTTCTCCCAATTCAGAACAAGGTTAGTTTCTATACATCTTTGAAGTATAAGGGTAAGGTTGTCAAGGCATTTATCAAAAGAATCACCAAAAACCCTAAAGTCATCCATAAATACCTCAATAATGTTCTCAACATAATCAGAGAAAATACTTACCATACACCTTTGGAAAGTGGCAGGGGCATTGCAAAGACCGAATGGCATGCGTCGATAGGCAAATGTACCGAATGGGCATGTGAATGTAGTTTTCTCTTGATCCTCAGGGGCAATGACAATCAGATTATATCCTGAATAGCCACCAAGAAAACAATAATGAGAATGACCTGCTAATCTCTCCAGCATTTGATCAATGAATGGCAAAGGAAAGTGATCCTTGCGAGTTACTGTATTTAGCTTCCGATAATCAATACAAACTCGCCAGCCAGTTTTGATACGAGTATGAACTAGCTCATTATTGTCATTCTTAACCACCGTAACACCAGATTTCTTCGGAACAACTTGGACTGGACTCACCCACTTGCTGTCCGAAATTGAATAAATCACACCCACATCTAACAATTTCAGGATTTCTTTCTTGACAACTTCCATCATTAGAGGATTCAACCTCCGCTGTGCTTCTCGACTGGGCTTGGATCCTTCCTCTAATAAGATACGGTGCATGCATATGGCTGGGCTAATACCTTTGATGTCAGCATTTGTCCACCCAATGGCTGTTTTGTGATCTCGAAGCACTCGAATGAGTTTCTCTTCTTGTAATGGTGTAAGGCCATTGGCTATTATGACTGGCAAAGTATCCTTCTCACCCAAGAATACATACTTCAAATGTTCTGGAAGAGGCTTAAGCTCCAAGGTAGGGGCTTTCAATCACAGAAGAAGAATTTGCTCATTAGATAAAGGCAATCAATGTACAAAACACTCATACGTTTGTAGGTGATAGTTATAGTTCTCACAGCTTGCCACTAGCTTCCTCCACTTCTTTAGACACTTGTATCAACTTCCTCGATTCTCTGGAATTTTCTGCCCCAAAGTGCTCACTAATGGCTACTTCCAATGCATCCTTGCGAGTTAACTCAAAAAGTTGTTGTGCCAAAGAATCGATAACATCCACTGCAAAAACAGAATGCAAGTCACTAAGGTACCTCATTGCCTCAAAAATATTGAAACGAATCACCTCGCCATCAAATTCCATGGTGAGAGTGCCATCATGAACATCAATCTTGGTTCGGGCAGTTTTCAAGAATGGCCTCCTTAAAAGAATTGGTGTTGGATTGGGAGACGTTTCATCCTCCATTTCCAGAACATAAAAGTCTGCTGGAAAAACCAATTGATTCACCTGCACAAGCACATCTTCCACAACTCCCTTGGGATATGCATTAGAACGATCAGCAAGTTGAATTACAATACCAGTTTCCGCAAGAGGTCCAATATTCAAAGAAGCATAAATAGAATATGGCATAACATTAATAGATGCTCCTAAATCTAACATAGCTCTTTCAAACTTGGTATTACCAATAGTGCATGGAATGGTGCACGTACCTGGATCTTTGCATTTCGGAGGAATTTTTCTTTGCAATACAGCTGAAACATTTTCCCCCACACTTACCTTCTCATTTCCTTTCAACTTCTTCTTGTTGGTGCATAACTCTTTGAGAAATTTTGCATAACGAGGCACTTGCTTGATAGCATCCAGAAGTGGTATGTTTACCTCGATCTTGCGAAAAGATTTCCAGTATTCTGTTCTTGTTCCTCCTTCCTTGATTTTTGCAAATCTGCTAGGAAAAGGTGGAGGAGTAACATATGAAGGAATATGGGTTTTAGGATTTACCCTAGAAGATGATGTTTTATTCATGGTGGGAGTGGTGTCATCCCCTTCATCAGTTTGTGATTTCTTTGGTGGAATCTCTAATTGCTTCCCACTTCTCAAGTTACGAGCAATAGCATTCTCGTGCTTGGATATCCGGCTGAGATGGTAATTTTCCTGAGCTTTGACTCTCACATTTGCTCATGTTAGTGGCCAATTGTCCTATTTGACTTTCCAGGTTTTGGATACTTGCCCTAGTTTCCTGCTGAAATTGCATTGTGTTAGTGTCAAGTGCTTTAACAATATCCTCGAGAGACGTACCTGAATTTTGTGGAGCTGGTTGCGGTGCTGGTTGTGGTGTTGGTGGTGGTTGTGCTTGAAATGGTTGCTGCACCATTGGTTGATTGAAACCTGGTGGTCGATTTGGTATGGCATTTGGGACAATTGGTTGACGATTTGCATATCTTAAATTAGGGGGATCTCTCCATCCAGCATTGTGTTGAGCGTGAGTGGAGAAGGGTCATACCTTTGCCTTGGTTTGTCCTGGAAATCCACCCATGTGGCATTGGCTTGTTCCGTATCTCCTCTCTTGCAACAGTTTGGACACATGTCGGTTGGATGGTCCATGGCAGAACATACTCCACATGCATAAGATTGCTGCATATGTTCTACAGCCATTTTTTTTTTATAAGAGAGGTAAGTTCACAAAGTTGTTGTTCAATGTTTGAAGTACTTACCTCATTTACTATTTTTGGTAGTTGTGTCTCAAATTGACTGCTGAATTGTTGGGAGTTCGCTGCCATGTCACTAATCAAACGTCTTGCCACATTCTGTGTTTTATTAACTAGTGCTCCACCACTAGCAGCATCAATGATACTCCTTTCCATGGGTAGGAGACCCTCATAGAAATATGGAATTAGGAGTCCATCACTAATTTGGTGGTTTGGACAGCTAGCACATACTGCTTAATCTCTCCAATATTCATGTAAGTGATTCTCCATGTGTTGTTCCGATGCCACTAATATCTTTTTCTAATATTTGTAACTTTCGAGGCTGGAAGTATTTTCACATCCCAAGAGTTTAACATCATCTCATCCAAGTGGTAGTGTACATGGTGGTAGGTAGTATAACCAATCTTTTGCCGAATCTGCTAACGAGAATGGGAAAGCTCTCAATTTAATTTGCTCTTCAGAAACGCCGGTTGGCTTCATACTTGAGCAGACCACATGAAATTCTTTAAGGTGTTTGTTCGGATCCTCTCCTGCAAAACCATGAAATGTAGGCAAGGGATGAATCAGTCCAGATTTAAGTTCAAAATCTATCTCAAAATTGGTGCTTATGCATAGCGGTTGTTGATCATAATTGGAGCCGCTAACTCCTTAAGGATTCGATCGTGTTCAATCGCTCATTGCTTCCGATTCAGATTTGATTGAACTGCAAGAAGATGGGAGGGAAGTGTGTCGTGCAAGGTCAAATTCTGGAGGTGGAGTTGAAATTGACCGATTTAGCCTTGAATTCGAGGATTGGAGAAACTCCTTAATTCTCTTAAGTCGCTGATCTGCTTCTCCCTCGGACATAAAAGCCTAAACACAAATAATCAGGAAATAACAATCAAGAATCAGTAGTAAAAACAGAATAACAAATTGATTAGAAAATCAATCCCCCGCAACGGCGCCAAAAACTTGATGCGTTCGAAACTAGCAAGTATACTAGTCGCACAAGTAATAAAGTGATGAGTGAGATATCGTTCCCACGAAGATTGATTCTAATTAAATTTGTTATTTTTCAGCAACAATAAACTAAATATGGGGGGTTTTGTTGAATGATAAATTAAACTGAATACGAAGGCAAATAAAGAATAACACAACACAATATTAAATGAATTGAAAATTCAATGAGAGACACTTGGTTGAGGGTTCTTTCTCTGCCACAAGATATGAATTTGTGAATTAACATAGAATTGTAATCCAATTACAGCATTGAAGTTATCAACCGTAGATAACAACAAGCTCTGTTCTCCCAATCTTTCCTTACTTTGTTGTTAAATAAAACAAGCTCTTTATTTAATCTCTATCCATTAAACAACCTAGAACAAGCTCTCGAAGTTTAATTCAATAGAAGCATTACGATGAGAAAGATAGGTTGATCTAAGCAATAATCACACAAGTTCGGATTATTTAACCTAGGTTGTATTTTCCAATTGCAATCTCTGATAACAATTTAGCTACTAATGATTGGAAATTCATGACAATTACGGATCAAGATTTCTAATCTAGCAATAGACAACAACCAGATTATATTCAGTTGGGCATTCCAAATACAATCAGTAAGCAATCATAAGCATTAGATATGGGAAAATACAAGCAACTTCAATTAGAGAATTGGATAACAATTTCTTACACAATCAACTCACAAAATCCATATCAAGGGCTTTGAAATCACCCTCAACCAATTCAGATTTAGTTACACATATTCAATCAGAATAACAAATACAATACAGAGAAATTCAGAATTGAAAAGGAAAGAAAGAACTTAGCAAATTCTTTGAAAATCTTCTTTGTAGATGAATCTTCTTGGAATTGTAGTTCCTCCTCTTTCAAAATCTTCTTTCTCCTTCAAGAACTCCAAGGGATGAGAGAAATCCAGCAATGCAGCCTCCTCCCACGTTTTCCCCTCTTCAAGTTATGAAAATAAAACCCTAAAATGTGTTTAAATACTCTGCTACAGTAACTTGCTACAGTGCCCCGTATTTAATAACATGCTACAGTGATATATGGAATTACAAATATACACTTCTCATACATTTTTATCACAACTTTCGGTACACTACATAAATTCGTGAACTGTAAATTTCTCCAGAAAATAGACTTCGAGAGCTTTTCAATGGTATATAGCATGTTATCCGGCTAATTGTACATCATTACAATCAACTCCGAGAAATTGGCTGATTAGCAGAGGTGAAAATGAAGGGTTTTACTCAATTTTTGTGCAAGTTGCTCCAAAACTCCTACAAACATCAAAACCACACAAAAACATAAAAATACCAAGGAATATAGCAAAGAAACATGGACGAATTGATATGAAAATGATATATAAATAGACACTTATCATTTTGCAAGGTGGAAATGCTTGTCAAGGTAAGTCATCTTTCCTTTCCTTATTTAGAAACATGCTTAGGATTTTAACTCCTTCGCGAATGCTTAGAAATATGCTTAGGAGCACATGATTAGAATCATGCTTAGAAGTACATGATTAGAATCATGCTAAGAAAACTTACTTGTTTTGATGAATGCTAGGAAATTGATGCGTTCGAAACTAGCAAGTATACTAGTCGCACAAGTAATAAAGTGATGATTAAGATATCGTTCCCACGAGAATTGATTCTAATTGAATTTGTTATTTTCCAGCAACAATAAACTAATATGTTAGCCCTAAGGCTACTGTTAATTTTGATGAATACAATACCCATTGATTAATTGATGATTTCTAACATGTTTATTTATGTGCAAGAGTAAGATCATTGAATATAATTCTTAAATCAGAAAGAAGGCTTATTAAATGAAGTGTTTTGAAGCTAAGGAGATACTACATGGTTAAAGGCCCAAAGTTTAAGACAAGGATTGACTCAAGGAACTGGTGACACATGAGCAATGTTTAATCAATTGGTCATATATTTCTCTACAAATGCCCAAATTACGTGAGTCTTGAGCCTTTGGAAAGCTTACCCAATTTATAACATTTCATATGTTTTAAAGAAATTCAAATTTTAAGTGTAAATCGTCCAATCATCATGCAAATTGAAAGACAAATGGAAGCAGCTGACATGAGCACCGAATACTCCTTTGGACATATCTGGAGCTAGAAAAATCAAAATGACTTGATTCCTATGGCATTGGAAAGATGACTTAATGAAGAACATTTCATATGTTTTGAAAAAATTCAAATTTCAAACAGAAGGCCGGCATAATTGACATGCAATTTGATGGACTGACACAGAGAAGAAAATCAACTCACATGAGCACCGAATGGTGTTTTGGCCATATCTTAAGATAGAGATATCCAAATGCTTTAATTCTTAATTTTTTGGAAAGCTTATTCAAATATGAAGATCTTTCATGTTTTGAAGAAATTCAAATTTCAAACGGAAGGCTGACAGAATTATCATTCAGTTTGGTGGACTGACACAAGAAAGAAAAATCAATTCACATGACACCGATGGTGTTTTTGGCCATTATCTTCGCTACAGATATCCACAAATGCCTTGATCTTAATGGCGTTGGAAGCTATTCAATGTGAATGAATCTTTATTTTTTTCATTTTGCACATTTCAAAACGACATTGACAAAAATGGAAGACCAAGATTACGGTTTTTATGGTGGCTCAGAAAATTTGAGTTTGAGTTCTTCACTGATTAAGTTCATCCTATTTGCCTATAAAAGTAAGTCCCTTCTCCCAGCATGCCTTCAGACAAGATAAGTGCAAAAGAGCATTATATAAAGTCAAAACAAGAGAAATATCAAGTCTAGAGAGCTTTTATATTCTTTATCTACTCTTTGAAGAGAGTTATACTTTTGTTGTAAAAAATATCTTTGTTCTTGTATTGTGGTGAGAGTGAGATATTCTTGTAAAGGATAATAGTTATCCTTGAGAGAACTCTTGTTGTGTGTTATCAAAGAGTTGAAGGAAGTTACCTTGGTGAGATTGTTCATCAAGAAGAACTCTTGGTGTAGTGTTATCAAGGGTTGAAGAAAGTTGCCTTGGTGAGGTTGTTCATCAAGAAGAACTCTTGGTGTGGTGTTATCAATGGTTGAAGACAAAGTCTTGGTGAGGTTGTTCATCAAGCAAGTTGTAAAGATTCTACAACTCTAAGTGGAAGCTAGCTCATGGAGCTAGGAGCCGTGGACGTAGGCAAGGTTTGCCGAACCACGTAAATTGAGTTTGCACTCTCTCTATCCCTTTCCTCTTTACATTTACTTGCACTTGTGATTGTTCATCATTATTATTCTTTGATTGCATCTTTGATAAATTCTAATTTCATCTTCTTTACCTTTATTTTCAAAGAAAGAGTGAACTAATTTTGATCTTTCAAGAAAAGTTTTCTAAATCCATTTTGATAAATAAAAACCCAATTCACCCCCCCTCTTGGGTTGCCATAACCTGGGCAACAGTGTTATCAGGCAAGTTGCTCCATTTTTTTTTAAATCTTAATCGATTTTTGAGCTATGGCAACTTTTAATTCAACTTCATATGTTGAGAGACTTTCTATCTCTAGAACTCCATTTTTTAATGGAAGTGATTACTCTTATTGGAAAACTAGAATGAGTATTTTCTTGAAATCTTTTGATTATGATTTGTGGTCTATTGTTTTGGAAGGACCTTTTATTCCTACAAAAATTGAAAATGGGGAATGCATGCTTAAAGAACCTAAAAAGTTTAGTGAAGATGATAAAAAGAAATTGAGTTTGAATGCTAAAGCTATGAATGTGTTGTATTGTGCTCTAGATAGAAATGAGTTTAATAGAATATCTACTTGTTCTACGGCACAAGAAATATGGCACACACTTGAATTAACTCATGAAGGAACTAGTCAAGTTAAAGAATCCAAATTAGTATGCTAGTTCATAGTTAGGAGCTTTTTTAAACTAGAAATCGGATTGATCAATTTCTGAAATGTTCCTAGATTTACGGATATTATTAATCGTTTAAAATCCTCTTGTAGTAAATCTTATTCTAATGCTGAGTGAAATGGTGAGAAGATCTTAGGTGTCTACCAAATCTTGGGAGCCAAAGTGTGACGGCAATTTCAGAAGCAAGGACCTCCACAAAACTACATTTAGAAGAACTTTAGGTTCTTCTCCATTACTCATGAAATCACATTTGAAGGGAGAATTGAAGAAGATTCAAGAAAAAGAAAATTATCGCTTTCAAATCCTTCAACAAAAGAAGATGATGCGTCGACGATACGGAGATGAATGAATGGAATCTTGCATTCATCACAAGAAAGCTAAAAGGGATGATTAGAAGAAACCAAGGATTCAAGAAGAATTCTAGAAGGGAGTACAATAGGCAAAGCTCAAAGCAAGATAAGAAAAATGATCAAGTTATTTGCTATGAGTGCAAGAAACCGGGACATGTAAAGATGGATTGTCCTTACTTCAAGAGTCAAAACAAGAAATCCAAAACAATGAAAGCCACAAATTGGGATGATAGTGAAGCTAGCTCCACCGAAGAAGAAGATTGCGAAGTGGCAAACATGTGCTTCATGGCTTTAAGTGAAGATGAGGTAAGTATTCTAAACTATGATCCTAACTTTCATATGATGAATTACTTGAAGCATTCCAAAATTTACATGTGCAAGTTGATAAGCAAAATTCAAAACTCAATGCTTTCAAAAAGAAGTCAAAAATCATGTTATCTCAATTAGAAGAATTGGTGGAAATAAATGAAGCTTTAGAAAATGAAAATGAAATTTTAAAGCAAAAAGATTTTGAAAGTTTGGAAAGTCAATATAATTTTTTTAAAAACTGAAAATGAGAATTTTAAACAAAAGGATTTGTGATAAATTAGAGAAAGAAAAATTTATTTTTGAAAGGAAAATAATGACTTAAGAAATATTGTTGATAGTTTTACAAAAAGCACAAAAAATTTGAATTCCATGTTACAAAACCAAAGATGTGTTTTTGATAAAAGAGGTTTAGGATATAAAACTCATAAAAATCAAAAGTATTTTAAAAATTTTTTTGCTCATGCATCTTCTAGGAATAATCCTAATCATTCATGTACTTATTGTGGAAGAAAAGGACACAATATGCATTCTTGCTCCATTAAAAGAAATCCTAATTTGAAATAAATATGGGTTCCAAAAAGTATCATAACTAACCCCCAAGGACCCAAGAACTTTTGGGTACCAAAAAGGTACTCCTTGAATGTTGATTGTAGAGACAAAGGAGTGGCAAACACAAGTGGTACTTAGATAGTGGATGCTCAAGGCATATGACCGGAGATGCCTCCAAGTTTTCAAGATTAATCATGAAGAAAGGAGGATATGTGACCTTCGGTGATAATGCCAAAGGAAGGGTAATCGGACATGGTGATATTGGAACCCTTCTTCACCTATTATTAAAGATGTTTTGCTTGTTCATGGTTTAAAACATGATTTGATTAGTATTAGTCAATTGTGTGATAAGGGATATTTTATTACTTTTGAGCCTAATAGATGTGTGATTAAGGATGTTAGTAACAATAAGACATTATTTGTTGGTACTAGATGTGGTAATATTTATACAATTGATATTGATGTTAATGATCATGTAGAAAATTGTTTCATTGTTAATTATGATGCTTGGTTATGGCATAGAAGGTTATGTCATGCTAGCATGGACACAATTTCAAAAATTTCTAAAAATGATTTAGTTGATGGTCTTCCAAAAATAAATTTGAAAAGGATAAGATTTGTGATGCTTGTCAATTTGGAAAACAAGTGAGAACTTCTTTTAAACAAAAGAAATTTATTTCAACAAATAAACCTCTACAATTACTTCATTTGGATTTATTTGGACCATCAAGAACTCAAAGTCTTGGTGGAAAGTATTATGTTTTGTTATTGTGGATGATTATTCAAGATTCACTTGGGTGTTATTCTTGAAAACTAAAAATGAGGCCATACAAGCTTTTTCAAATTTACAAAAAGAGTCCAAAATCAAAAAGGGCATTCTATTGTATCCATTAGAAGTGATCATGGTGGTGAAGTAGACAATGTCGCGTTTGAAAATCTTTGTGGTGAAAATGGTTTTGAACATAATTTTTCCGCACCTAGAACTCCCCAACAAAATGGTGTTGTTGAGAGGAAAAATAGGACTATCCAAGAAATGGCTAGGACCATGTTGCTTGAAAATAATTTGCCAAAATATTTTTGGGCCGAAGCCGTTAATACCGCATGCTTTATAATCAATAGAGTCCATGTTAGAGCTTTAATAAAGAAAACTCCTTATGAACTTTGGAAAGGAAGAAAACCCAACATTGGATTTTTTAAAGTTTTTGGATGTAAATGTTTTATTTTTAATACTAAGGATAACCTTGGAAAATTTGATGCAAAAGCCGATGTTGGAATTTTTGTGGGCTACTCCAACCATAGTAAAGCATATAGAGTTTTTTAACAAAAAGACTCTTACTATTGAAGAATCTATGCATATTGAATTTGATGAAACTAATGTTATTTCTTCAAAGAATTTAGATGATGATATTGTTGAGGTAGAAAGGCAAATCAAGGAATCAAGGCTTGATGACAAAGAGTCCAAGATAATACAACTTCACAAGAAGCTTTGAGGACTAATGATTCGTCCAAGAATTACCAAAGGAATGGAGGTATGGGGCAAAGCTCATTCCTAAAGATCTTATTAATTGGTGACCATCACAATGGTAATGAGAACGAAATCTTCTTTAGGCAACTTTTGTTAATCATTGCATCTTGTCTCTCTTTGAACCAAAAACTTTTAAAGAAGCCGAAAATGACGAAAGTTGGATTTGGCTATGCAAGAAGAATTAAACCATTTGACAGAAATCAAGTTTGGGAATTAGTCCCTAGACCCAAAAATCATTCTATTATAGATGCACTAAATGGACTTTTTAGAAATAAAGTAGAGGACAATGGCCCATGTATTAGACAAAGCTAGGACATTGTTGCTCAAGGATACAATCAAGAAGAAGGTATTGATTATGAGGAAACCTTTGCACCGTTTGCTAGATTAGAATCAATTAAAATATTGTGTGCATTTGCATGTTATAAAAATTTTACATTATATCAAATGGATGTCAAAAGTGCATTTTTAAATGGTTACATTATGGAGGAAGTAGAGAGTAGAGAACCTACTTGTTTTCAAATCATGATTATTCCAAACCAGTTTTTTCAAACCTCAAAGGCACTTTATGGCTTGAAACAAGCACCAAGAGCATGGTGTATGATAGATGATATCACAAATTTCTCATTGATAATGTTTCGGAAATGAACTAAGTTGATTACTAACTCTTTTTGGTTTAAAACAAAATGATGATTTATAATTGTTCCAAAATTATGTTTGGATATTATATTGGTGGCCTACTAATTTTCTATGTGTGAAGAATTTTCCAAGTGTATGCACCACGTAATTTGAAATGACATGTAATGGGAGAATTAAATTTCTTCCTTGGACTTCAAATCAAGCAATCAATGGATGAGATCTTCATAAATCAAGCTAAATACACAGGAGATCTTCTCAAGAAGTTTGGCATGGATAATTCAAGGACATATAACACACCTATGGGTACATTAACCAAGCTTGACAAAGATGAGAAAGGAAAAGATGTTGAGGTACAAAATATCGAGGTATGATTGACTCTCTTTTTTATTTGCTGCTAGTAGACCATATTATGTTTAGTGTGTGTATGTGTGCTAGATTTCAATCTTGTCCAAAGGAATCTCACCTTAAGGCTGAAGAGGATATTTAGATATCTATCTTTGTACCAATAACATCTAGGGTCTTCTGGTATCCCTAAGTTTGATAATGTTGACTCTAATTAGTTACTTCCGATGCTGACTTTGCTGGATAGTCTGTCTTGATAAGAAGAGCAGCGTAGTGGCTCTGCCATTCTTTCCTAGGACTGCATTAGTCTCATGGTTTAGTATAACAAATTCTGTTGCTTATCAACCGCGGAAGCTGGGGGGGGGGGGGGGGGGGAAGTATATTGCAGTAGGAAGTTGTTGTGCACAATCTCTTTGGATGAAACAAATTTTAAAAAGATTATGGTGTGGTATTTGATCATATTCCCATCAAATGTGACAATACAAGTGCCATCAACATTTCAAAAAATCCCATACAACACTCTAGGACTAAGCATATAGAGATTAGACACCATTTTATTAGAGATCATGTGCAAAAAGGTAATATTTCTTTAGAATTTGTTCCCAACGAAAAACAATTAGCCGATATATTTACTAAACCCCTTAGTCAAGATAGATTTTGCATAATTAGAAGAGAATTAAGCATGTTGGATATGTCTTAATTTTGCTTAATATGATAATCTTTGAATGGTAGCATATGTTAAGGGGAAGAATATATTTAGGGGGAGTAGTTAATTTGATTACATCTTTTTGATGATAACAAAAAGGGGAGAAATAGTTGGATTGCTTATATTCATAACAAGTGCCATTCTTTTTGCTTATTGTTGATTTTATTTTCATTCTTGATTTTAGATTATATTTTAAAGCAATCAATGGTTTGTCATCATCAAAAAGGGGGAGATTGTTAGCCCTAAAGCTACATGATAATTTTGATGATAACAATACACATTGATTAATTGAGATTTACTAACATGTTTATTTATGTGCAAGAGTAAGATCTGAAATAATTGTAAAATCAAGAAGAGGCTTATTAAAATGAAGTGTTGAAGCTAAGGAGAAGACTACATGTTAAAGGCACTAAAGCTTAAGAACAAGGATTGACTCAAGGAATGTGACACATGAGCAATGTTCAATCAATTGGTCATATATATCTCTACAAATATCCAAATGACGTGATTCTTGATCCTTTGGAAAGCTTACTCCATTTATAACATTTCATATGTTTTAATAAAATTCAAATTTCAAGTGCGAGGTTGTCCAAATCATCATGCAAGTTGAAAGACAAATGGAAGCAGCTGACATGAGCACCGAATACTCCTTTGGACATATCTTGAGCTAGAAAAATCAAAATGACTTGATTCTTACGGCATTGGAAATATGACTTAATGAGGAACATTTCATATGTTTTGAAAAAATTCAAATTTCAAACAGAAGGCCGACATAATTGACATGCAATTCGGTGGACTGACATAAAAAAGAAAAATCAACTCACATGAGCACCGAATGGTGTTTTGGCCATATCTTAAGATAGAGATATCCAAATTCTTCGATTCTTAATGTTTTGGAAATATTATTCAAATATGCAGATCTTTCATGTTTTGAATAAATTCAAATTTCAAACGGAAGGCTGACAGAATTATCATTCAATTTGGTGGACTGACACAAGAAAGAAAAATCAAGTCACATGAGCACCGAATGGTGTTTTGGCCATATCTTGAGCTACAGATATCCAAATGACTTGATTCTTAATGCGTTGGAAATGTTATTCAAATGTTCAAATCTTTTATGTTTTGTAGATTTTCAAATTTCCAAACGGAACTGACAAAAAATGGAGACAGATTACGGTTTTTATGGTGGGCAAAAAATTTGGAGTTGGTGTCTTCACTTGATTAAGTTCATCCTATTTGCCTATAAAAGGAGCCCTTCTCCCATGCATGCATTCAGAAAGATAAGTGCAAGAGAAGCATTTTATCAAGTAAAAAGCAAGAGAAGTATCAAGTCTAGAAAGCTTTTATATTATCTATCTACTCTTTGAAGAGAGTTATACTTTTGTTGTAAAAATTATCTTTGTTCTTGTATTGTGGTGAGAGTGAGATATTATTGTAAAGGATAATAGTTATCCTTGAGAGAACTCTTGTTGTGTGTTATCAGGAGTTGAAGGAAGTTTCCTTGGTGAGGTTGTTCATCAAGAAGAACTCTTGGTGTGGTGTTATCAAGAGTTGAAGGAAGTTGCCTTGGTGAGGTTGTTCATCAAGAAGAACTCTTGGTGTGGTGTTATCAAGGGTTGAACAAAAAAGTCTTTGTGAGGTTGTTCATCAAGCAAGTTGTAAAGATTTCTACAACTTAGTGGAAAGCTTAGCTCGTGGAGCTAGGAGCTCGTGGACGTAGGCAAGGTTTGCCGAACCACGTAAATTGAGTTTGCACTCTCTCTATCCCTTTCATCTTTATATTTACTTGCACTTGTGATTGTTCATCATTATTCTTCTTTTGATTGCATCTTTGATAAATTCTAATTTCATCTTCTTCACCTTTATTCTCAAAGAAAGAGTGAACTAATTTTTGATCTTTCAAGAAAAGTTTTCTAAATCCGTTTTGATAAATAAAAACCCAATTCACCCCCCCTCTTGTTAGCCATACGCTTGGTCACAATTAGGTGGGGGCGGGGGGGGGGGGGGGGGGGGTGGGGGGGTGGTTTGTTGATGGATTAACTAAATGAAATATTAATGTAAATGCGACAAATAACACGAAACACACAAAGTAAAATGGAGTGAAAAATCAATGAGAGACACTTGTTAGGGATCACTTCGTCTTCTCACAAGATATGGATTTGCATCGATTATCATAGAATTGTCATCCAATTACACCATTGAAATTATCAACCGTAGATAACAACAAGCTCTGTTATCCCAATCTTTCCTTGCTTTGTTGTTAAATAAAACAAGCTCTTTATTTAATCTCTATCCATTAAACAACCTAGAACAAGCTCTCTAAATTTAATTTAATGGAGGCATTACGATAAGAAAGATAGGTTGATCTAAGCAATAATCACACAGGTTCGAATTATTTAACCTAGGTTGTATTTTCCAATTGCAATCTCTGATCACAATTTTGCTACTAATGATTAGAAATTCAAGACAATTACGGATCAAGATTTTCTAATCTAGCAATTAGGTCAACAACCAGATTATATTCAGTTGGCAATTCCAAATACAATCAGCAAGTAATCATAAGCATTAGATATGGGAAAATACAAGCAACTTCAATTAGAGAATTGGATAACAACTTCTTGCACAATTAACTCACAAAAACCATATCAGGCTTTGAAATCACCCTCAACCAATTCAGATTCAGTTACACATGTTCAAGAACGTCATAAATACAATACAATACATAAAAATTTCAGAAGATGAAAGGGAAATGATAAACTTATCAAATCTGATGAAATCTCTTAGGATTTGTAGTTCTTCCTCTTTCCAAGCCTTCAATCTCCTTCAAGAACTCCAAGAGATGAGAGAAATCCAAAGATGAAGCCTCTAACACGTTCTCCCCCTCTTCAAGTTATCAAAATAAAACCCTAAAATGTGTTTATATACTCTGCTACAGTAACCTGCTACAGTGCCCCGTATTATACATACTACAGAGATTTGTGAAATTATATTTCTACACTTCTCACACTGTTTTGATTATAACTTTTGGTACACTGAATGAATTCATGAACCGTAAATTTCTCTAGAAAATAGACTTCGAGAGCTTTCCAACGGTACAAAACATGTCATCGGGTTCATTGTATATCAATACAATTAAATCCGAAAAGATGGATGACTAGCAGAGGTGAAAATGAAGGGTTTTACTCCATTTTTGTGCAAGTTGCTCGAAAACTCCTACAAACATCAAAACCACACAAAAACATAAAAATACCAAGGAATATAGCAAAGAAACATAGACGAATTGACATAAAAGTAATACATAAATAAACACCTATCAGAAATACCATAGAATAGGTAGAATTACCATTTTGTCCTTGAATGCTATGATTCGTGATTGTTTGAATTAGGCTAGAATATGCCATGAATGCCATGAATTAGGTTAGAATATGCCACGAATGCTATGTTTTATGCTAGAAATGCCATAATGATACATGAATTATATGAATAATGCTAGAATGTAATAGGTAGAATACCATGATAGAATTTATCAAATCTAGGCTGGAATGCCATGATATTAGATTATGACTTTGTATGATTTATGAATATATGAATGTTTGTGTACTAAAAAGTGTAATTGTATGATTCCATGAAGTGATGGTGGACTCATATTGATGGTGAGGGATCATTACTTAGAATGAATGTAATATACGAATGTATGAAATATTTTACTATTTTATTACAAATGATGTAATCCTCTTCCCATTCCCCAATGTTTGAAAGGAAATGTAATCCATTCTCCTCCCTCTTTCTTTTTATGAATTTACAATTGTTTTGCTTGAACAATCACTCAACATGTTTAATGAAGATAAAATTGAGAATGTGTGCATGAAATGTACCATATAAATGGATTATGTAACAACAAGCGATATTCTTATTTCATATTTTCCAAGTGGAGGTCGGATTCACATCCGGGCGAGTCGAAAGACTCATACCTAACTTCTCGAACTCGTCTCTGAAGGGATGAGGGTAGTTTAGGTCCCAAAGCAAGGGGTCAGATTGCCCCCATTCATTCTCAATTGAATAATTGGGTGGTGAGTCCTTTCTTCAGACGTGCCCATGGCTCATTTGTGTTCCCTTAAGTCTCGATAGAGGCTTTGACATAGTGTCATGGTCATAAACACTCTGGCAGGATGAAACCCTCGTTCACAACTACCAAGCCTGGGTTTGAAATATTCAATGATGTGGTAGATTTTAAGGCCTTGGCAAAAGAAGACAAGCAAGCAGAAATAGTAAAGAAGATGAACATCAGGCAAGAGCCTGCATATGAGGGTCTGACTTCAGATGAGCTGGTAGCTATATTAGAGAGCAAAATTGAAGACATTTCTAGTGAGAAAGATTTTGTTTTCATTTCTAATTTGTTTAAGGACGATGTTTTTGTTTCTAAATTTAATGTAATAAAGTTTAATTTTGCTTACTTGTGTGATGTCTTTCCTAATAGTTGCATACAAGATGATTATCATTTTACGAGCATATTTGACGTTCGATCCATTCAATCACATTTTATTAATCTTGGTACAACTGAACATCCTAATAATATATGTATTGCATATAACACAACTCTTGAAGAGAGAGAGAGAGAGAGAGACAGAGACAGAGAGATTTGAAAAGATTCTAAAAGAGAGAGAAGAAGTTTTTGCCTGGTCTTATGATGATATGCCTAGAATTCATAGAAGCATTGTCGAGCACACTAGCCCAACATATCCACATGTAAGGCCTGTAAAGCGAAAGCTAAGAAGATTGAGACCAAAATGGGCACAATTGATCGAGAAGGAGGTGACCAAACAAATTGTTGCTTAAATTTCAAGATGTGTTGAATTACCAGATTGGCTTGCGAATATTGTAATGGTGTCTAAGAAGGATCGTAGGGTAAGAATGTGTATTGATTATAGAGACTTAAATAAGGCTTCCCTAAAGGATGATTTTCCAGTCCTGTACATTGATGTCTTGGTAGATAATGTAGCTGCAAGTAGAATGTCTTCTTTTGTTGATGGGTTTTAAGGATATAGCTTGATCTTCATGGTAAAGAAAGATAAGATAAAAACAACCTTATCACTGAGTGGGGAACTTATTGCTATAAGGCAATGACTTTTAGGCTGAAAAAATAGAGGAGCTACCTATCAAAGAATGGCTACAACATTGTTTCATGATATGATTCATCATGAAATTGAAGTCTATGTTGATGACATGATGGATAAATTAGAAACACATGAAGGGCATTTTGAAGCTCTAGAAAGGTTCTTAGAATGAGTTCAAAGGTATAACTTGAGGTTAGATCCCAAGAAGTGCATCTTTGGAGTAACTTCAGGAAAGCTATTAGGTTACACAATAAGGGAGAATGGAATAGAAGCAGATCCAGATAAAGTAAAAGTAATTCAAGAGATGCCAGCACCGAAAATAGAGAAGGAAGTTCATGGTTTTTTAGGGCGGTCGCAATGCATCAATTGATTCGTTGCAAAACTCAATACAATTTATTCACCTATGTTTAAACTTTTGAGGATGAATCAGCTGTGGAATGGAATGGATAGTGTCAAGTAGCATTTGAAAAGATCAAGGAATATCTAACAAATCCTCATATTCTAAGGCCACCAAAGCCTAGAAGATGTTTGATCTTGTGTTTGGTAATTGGAGAAGAAGCCATTAGAGCCATGTTGGCATAAGCAGATGAAAGCAAGGTTGCACATGTCATCTATAACTTAAGTAAGAAGTTGTTACCATATGAAATGAAGTATAGTAAGGTTGAGAAGACAAGTTTGGGTATGGTATGGGCTTCCAAGAAATTGCGTCATTATTTTCAGTCCTATCCAATGAAGGCTGTTTCAAAATCAGATATGATGAAATATCTATACAAGACACCTTCCTTGATAGGGAAATTGGCAAGATGGTTGATTCAATTGTCCAAATTTAAAATTGAATATGTAACAAAAAAAGTGGTGAAAGGAATGATAGTGGCTGAATTTCTAGCCATGAATCCAACTGAAAATGATGAACTTTGGAAGGTGGAGTTTCTTGATGAGCATTTGGGGGCAATTACAGTTATGGGATAGCAAATGTACTTTGATGGCGTAGTAAGTAGAAAAGGTGTAGGGATTGCAGTTATTCTTGTTTCACCTTGTGGAGAAATGTTGCCTTTGGCCACGCGACTAAATTTTAAGGTCACCAATAATATGGCTGAATACAAGCTTGCACTTTTGGTTTAGAAACTAAGTAGTAATAGGGGTAGAGGAATTAGACGTTCTGGGCGATTCTATGTTAGTTGTTCTGCAAGCTAAGGAAGAATGGGATGTTAAAGAAGATAGACTCAAGCCTTATTCAAAGCATATACGATTATTAGTGACAAGATTTAAAAACTGTACTTTTACCCATGTGGCACGAGAACAGAATCATGTGGCTGATGCCTTACTAACTTTATTTACTGTATGTGAAAAGGTTGAATGGGTGCTAATAAAACCTTTGATTGAAGTGCAGAGATGGGCTTCATGATATGAGGAAACAAGGGTGATGGAATTGGGGGCAAAAGAGAAACCGTGGTATTATGATTTGAAAAGATACATAAAATATAGAGTACTTCTTCAGCAGGCTAGTGAAAGAGACAAGAGAATCTTACGATGGCTTACATAACAATTCACATGTCATGATGGGATTGTGCACAAAAGGATGGTTGGTAGCATGTAATTATGATGTGCAGATCAACAGGTGGCTAAGAAGATTATGGAAGATATACACGGTAGTAACTGCAAGACGCACATGAATGGGTAGGTGTTAGCTAGGAAAATCATGAGACAAGGATTCTTCTGGTCAACAATGGAGACAAATTGTGTTCAATTTTTGACCTAATGTCATCAATGCTAGATACATGGGGACTCAATACATCTACTTCCCATGGAGTTACAGAATATGTCATCACCTTGGCCATTTGCTATTTGGGGAATTGATATTATTGGAGAAGTGAAGATATTAGCCTCAAATGGTCATCATTATATTACTGTAGCAATTGACCATTTCTCAAAATGGATAAAAGTAGAATCTTTCAGTAAACTAGAGGCAAAACAAATGGCTAAATTTATTGGAAAACACATAATATGTAGATTTGATGTATCGCATCATATAGTCACATATAACGGTGTGCAATTTTAAGCGGAAACTAAGGTTTTACTATAGAAATGTAATATTGAACATTATAAGTCCTCTCCTTATAGACCACAAGCTAATAGAGTAATAGAGGCCGCTAACAAAAATGTAACTTGCCAAGGCAATGCAAACTTATAAGGATTGGGTTGATAATTTACTTTTTGCATTATAGGGATACCAAATAACTAGACGATGTTCAATTGGTGCAACGCCATTATGTCTAGTTTATGGTGCTGAGTCAATTCTACCAATTGAAGTTGAAGTGCAATCAACTAGAGTTTTGATTGAAGCAGGAATTCCATAAGAGCAATGGTTTAAAAATAGGTGTATTGGTATTGTTCGATGAGAAAAGGGTGGGAGCACTCTATCATGTGCAATTGTATCAACAAAAGGTAGCTCAGGCTTTCAATAAAAAGGTAAAGAAAAGGAAGATCAAAAAGGGTGATCTTGTGCTCAAAACTAGGCCAACCGTTTTTTATCCAAAGGGGAAATTCAAACCTAACTGGGAGTGGCTTTATATAGTGTAGAAGATACTGTCAAGGGGCGCTATCAGACTATTAGTGGAGGGCAATGAGTTTGTTGAACCAATAAACATTGGCAGGCTAAAGAAATATTATGTGTGAGGAGAAAAATAATTAACCAGAAAGCCTGAAAATACTGGTTAATGACAAGAGTTGTTTTATGTGTACATATTATTCTAAGCAGTTTTGATTTGATTAATAAATAAAATGCAATGTTTAGAAACAAATATGTTTTGAAAAATGACTGTCATTATTGCAACAAATGGAAAACATATAACAAAATGCAATCAATGTCTTTGTTACCTCTTTGTTGATGGCTCAGGTAGTTGAAATGAAGACTATTGTTTAACCTAATTCTTGTAGCTATCATTTGTTGTGAGATCAGTGGAACAAAACAGATACCATTCAATCTGGCCGTGAGGCCAAGTTTCTCTAACATGAGTAAGGAAGTGTTCAAAGAGTCTTCCAAGACCAAAGATAGGCACGCGTGTCACGATTCTCTGCTTTAATCCATATTGACGATAAAATCGAGAAGGAGTATAGAAGGAGCTATGAGTGAGACTAGCCAAGGGGATACAGTTAGTATAGGTGCAAGTAGTCACATGTTGTAGTCGCCACTAGAAGCAAGACCAACGAATGTCTATATCTAGAATCACTTGAAGACGCTCTGTTAAGGGGTTCAATTGTTGAAGTCTACGATGATTGTGATGTTGAGGTCCATATGGGGCAAGATCTATCTGGGGTGGTGCTAAGAGGGATACCTTCTCTTGAAGCCAAATCTAAAGGTAGAGAGAAAAAATAAAAAAATAAATAGAAAGAGGAGAAAAAAAGAAAAATAAATAAATAAATAAATAAAGAGGGAAGAGGCCTTACCTGAAGTCATAAGAGACTGCCCATAAAACATGGACTTTGACCAGTCGTTACACGATCAAGTCCATGTAAAGTCTCGGCAAGCACTAGGGGTATCAAAGTCATCTTAGAAGTCATTTGAGGAATAAAGTGTATGAATGAGGGATCCTGAGAACCATCTTTAGAAACAAGTAGGAATTGGGCCAAAAGACAAAACTTCAAAATTCAAAAAGTAAAAGTGGGAGCCTTGTCAATTGTTCCTAATACTTGGATAAGGGAAGACAACATGCCGTCCTATTTACCAAGTGTCCGTCCATACTCAAGCGGGAAATATGAAAGAAATCAGCAAGATCACCTGAAGAAGGTGACTTGAAAATAGGGAGAATAATAACTCGAGCACTAGATGATGAAATCCCCAAAATAGCTTCAAATTCCTAAAATAGGGGGCAAAGTACTTATCCATTAAAGCAGAAGACACGATCTGTAGGATCCTAAAAGTTTGCTATAGTCTTGAGGAAGGGGATATCAAGTTTGATATGTTGTAGAAACCTTAGCCCAAGAAGCCCACTTGGTTCAAGAAGTTGGCAATCCATATCCTTCAATGATTTGAGATGTGATTTCAAAGTTTTGAGAGTGGACTCTTTCGTCTTGAGTGTTGTGAGAGGAGATAAGGGGTGAAAGGAGGCTTATATAGGGTGAAAGGAGACCCTAGGGACATCCAAATCTATTTCAGGGTTTGTTTAGGAACCTGATTTGCATGAGACAGGGGCACGCTAATTACGGAGACCTAAAACAGGCACACACACACATGCCTGTGTCGATGAGTGCACACTTGATTATTTTGGGTGGTGTATTTGCATTATTGTTGTTATTGACAAGATATGAGAAAAAAAAGATTTTTATTTCATATCTAAATACTGTAAAGTTCCAATGGTCTCAAAAGTTCAAAATAATAGTAATCCTAAAGAGTTCCTACACAAAACCTAAACATTTCTGCAAAGCAAACACTACAGGAAAAATGACTTTTTGCGAGGAAATATTTCGTCGCAAAAAGTCAAAATTTCGTCGCAATAGGTTTTTGTGACGAAAATAAATTCGTCGCGTTTCAGCCGCAAAATGTAAGTCGCAATAGATTTTTCTGCGACGAATCTTGAATTTCTCGCAAGAAGACTTTTTGTGAGGAAAATTTTGTCGCAAAAAGGGGTATTTTGCGACAAATATTTTGTCGCAAATAGGATTACGTCCTGTTAACTTTTTGCGACAACATAAAATTCGTTGCAAAAGTGCATATTTTGCGACAAATTTGAATTTTGTCGCAATAAATTTTGTACTAAAATCGTATTTAAAACAAATTATTTTCATTGTAAATATCTTTTGCGACTATTTTTTTGTCACTAAATCCGATCTTTAGCGACAAAAAATTCGTCGCGAAAGACCGAATTTTTTTAACATAATTGATTTTTTTAATAATTCATAAATTTTATTTTAATTTGTTATAAATTTGAAAATAAAACAGTAAAATTATGTCATTATGCAACATAATTCTTTGTAAGAATAATTTTATTAAATAATAACAAATTACAAAAATTTAATACAACATTGGAACTTTAGTGGTACATGGAAAAATAAAAAAAAATAAAAATACAAGATAACACAACAAATACAAAACTTCATCCTCCACTAAATTTTTTGTTGCTTGATTTTATATCAATCTTTAAGTCTTCAAATGTACCCCATCTTCAATTATACCTATTAAAAATAAAAAAGAAGTAAAATATTAATTAGTAATAATTAAGGATATGAGAGATAAGTGTATACAAAAAAAAATGTTAAAGAAATAAAGAACATAAGATTTTTAATTGCATTCCCTCTTCCAAAATACCTATTAAACAAAAAAGTGTAATATTAATTGACAATTAAAAAATAAAAAGTATATGAATCTTGTAAGTAAATATATTACAACATAAAAGAAAAAATGAGTAAAAATATTTACCTTGATAATAGTGGTAGGGAAAGAAGAGAAGTAGATAAAAATGAAAATGAAGAGGAAATTAGAATAGATGGAAGAAAATGAAGTAAACCAAAGAATTAGGTGGTGTATATATAATAAAGGCATTGATTTTTTGCGATGAAATTTGGACATTTCGCGACGAAAAATTTGTCGTAAAAGAATTTAAAAAATATGAAATAAATAGGAGCGGGTAAAAGTCCGCCTAAATTTTTTTTTGCGACAAAATTTTGGTCTTTAGCGACAAAGTTTTTGTCGCTAAAGGTGTAAAAATTTTGAAATTTAATAGGCAGGAAAAAGTCCGCCTAAAATTTAGTTTTTGCGACGAATTTGGATTTAAATTTTCCTCGCGAAAGACCCCATTTTGCGAAGAATTTTAAAGTGGTCGCTAAAAGTCTAAAATGCTAATCTTTAGCGACAAAATGCTAATCTTTTGCGACAAAATTTTTGTCACTATAAGTCTTTAAAAAAATATTAAAATTAAAATCTAAATCTAAAATTAAAAATATTTAAATGAACCATACTTAGACTTGGATAATTATAAGTTTATTTATTAATTAAAATTTCATCCATAATTAAATTTATATAATATTGGATTGGTATTAAATAATTTGATGACAAATTAATAAATAATATAATAACCATGTACAATAGAAATATAAAACATTATAGATATTTAATTATTTATTATTAGGTATTAAAATGTTAATAAAATAGGTGCAACAACTCAAGAATTATTTAACAAATGTAAACAATAGTTAGACATTTATACATATGTCATAGTTGTTATATGAGGAATTACAAAAAAAAATTTCTTTGAGATCAATAAATAAATAATTATTGATATTATAATCATATATGTAACAAAAAGATTCCATTCATTTTAGCTATAATTTATTTTAATTATCTATTTCTTTTAAAAACACTAAAAAATTAATTTGTGATGGAGGTAATTTAATTATTAACATATAAACGTATGTCATAATTGTCATATGTATTAAAGTATTAACAAAATACACACAAGTCAACTATCATTAACAAATGCATAATTCTTAGACATCTATACATATGGCATAATTATCATGTGCGAGTTAATGGAAATAAGTTTTAATACTTTAATAAATAAATGATCAAATATTCATATTATAATTATTATGTAACAAATGCATTTACTTTTAGTGAATATTTTTTTATTATTTATTCCTTTTACAAATGCTAACAATTAATATTTAAAATATCTTGACAAATGCAAACCATAAGTTTGTAATAGTTGTAATTTAATAATTAGATATCTATATATGTCATAGTTGTTATTATAAGAAATTGAAAATAAGCTTTTCTAATTTGATCAGTAAATGATTAATTATTCATATTATAATCATATAAAAATGTAACAAAATTGCATTTATTTTCAAGTATAGAATGCCTTTAAATTAATTATCTATTTTTTTATAAAAATAACAATTATTAAAAATATTTTTTACAATTATAAAAAATATTTTTTTCATAGAAGTAATTTAATTATTAGACATATATACATATACATATGTTACAAGTATCATATGTATTAGGAATTGAAAATTAGTTTTTGCCATTTACCAGTAAATGATTAATTATTCATATAGTAATCAATATGTAACGAATGTATTTATTTTTTGTTATAGAGTTCATTTTAATTATTTATCTCCCTTAAAATAAACTCTAACAATTGTTTAAAATATCTCAACAATTTACTCAAAGCTATACGATAAAAATTAAAAGTCTAAGAAAAATATACTGTCTAAATTAATATACTTTATAACAAAAAAACAAAAAACATAATTATAGGCAACATTACATGATTATTAATTAATTATTTATTTATGTTTATTTGACATATAATTAAACATTGAAAAATAAACTAGATTTTTAGAAGTTGGATTTTTTTTCCAATCTCGTTTTCATCAGTTAAAAATTAGTCATAGTAATAAGTTTATCATAATTGTAATTTAGTAGTTAGACATATATAAATCACATATAAATTAGATTATAAATAAATAATTAGCAATAAATTTTATGCTTGATTATTGGATTATTAACGATTTATATCTCTCTCACACACACACACACACACACACACACACATCTATATATAGAGAGAGAGTTTATTTTAATTATTTATCTCTTTTACAAACCCTAAATTTAGAATACTTAATAGTTTTTCACATTTAAAAGCATAAATGGAATCATAAAGGGTTTTTTTTTTTATAAAAATTTATATGCATATCCAAATGACCCTACTATATTTAAAAATTTTCAAATTTATTTAAAATCAAATTAGATTTTTAATACTTTCCTTATTCTTTTTTTTGTCATTTTTTAAACAAAGACTTATATATTAGATGGACCACAAACAAAGAGAAGAAAAGAAAAGAGAAAAGTTATTAAGTTTTAATTTAAAAAAAATAACTTTTTGCGAGGAATTTTTTCTCGCAAAAGGTCATATTTTGCAAGGAATAATATTTTCGTCGCAAAATGTCCAGTATTGCCACGTGTTCATAATTAATTAGAAGGGCTTTTCGCGAGAAATTTTTTCTCGCAAAAGGTTGACTTTTTTGCGAGGAATTTATTGTCGCAAAAGGTTACATTTTGTGACGAATCAAATTTTTGTCGCCAAATATCCAGTATTGTTATGTGTGCATGGTAAATTAAAATGACTTTTCGCGAGGAATTTTTTGTCGCAAAAGGTCTCTTTTTTTGCGAGAAAATTTTCCTCGCAAAAGGTTACATTTTGCGAGGAATCATGTTTTTGTCGCAAAATGTCCAGTATTGCCACGTGTACATGGTAAATTAAAATGGCTTTTCGCGAGGAATTTTTTGTCGCAAAACGTCTATTTTTTGCGAGAAAATTTTCCTCGCAAAAGGTCACATTTTACGAGGAATCATATTTTTGTCGCAAAATGTCCAGTATTGTCACGTGTGCATGGTGAATTAAAATGGCTTTTCGCGAGGAGTTTTTTGTCGCAAAAGGTCTCTTTTTTGCGAGAAAATTTTCCTCGCAAAAGGTCACATTTTGCGCGGAATCATGTTTTCGTCGTAAAATGTCCAGTATTGCCACGTATGCATGATAAATTAGAATGACTTTTAGCGAGGAATTTGTTGTCGCAAAAGGACTTTTTTTGCGAGAAATATAATTTCGTCGCAAAAAATGTTCATGTTGCTACAAAATTTTTGTCACAAAATCCCATCTTTGTGTAATACGTTTTGCGACGAAAAGTTTGTCGCAATAGGTTTTATCTCGTCGCAAAAAATGCTTCCCTAATTAGTCACTCGAGTTTTTAGCGAGGAAATAAATATTCATCACTAAAGGTTTTATTTTGCGACGAAAAATTTCTCGCAAAATATCATTTTTTTGAAATGCTAGCTTTTGCGACGAAATAATAATTTTGTCGCAAAAGGCCTCTTTTTGCGACGAATTTTATTTCGTCGCAAAAAACTTTGTCGCAAAAAACTATTTTTCTTGCAGTGAAAATAAAAAAAGCACGTCAACTACTGGGCATCATCACCTCTAATGTCTCCATGATCCTGCCCTTCTCCCTCGAGACGAAGCCTAGCAATCTCTGCCTCCAAAATAGCGATCTGCTTTGCCATAATCTGATTCAAGCCATGTACATATTAGCATTTGCATAATAGGGTGTGCATACATTTCAACATTTTATGAATTTAACTTACCTTTCTTTCAAAGCCCATATCCCAGGTGTATCCTCTAAAAGCCAAGTATAGTCTATCTAGACAAGCCACGGTATCACGAGGCACCTTAATACATAAAAATTGATGTTAGAATTGCTTCAAAGGAGCAAGAGAAAGATGGAGCAGACTTACATGTGTGGTCACCATTGGAATGAAGGTAGAGGTCATGGAAGGATCAATGAGGACTGCGTGCCCCTACATAATCCCTTCCTCGGTTATGACCAAGCAGGAGTGATGGCTAGGCCACCAACTATCACTCTAGGGGAAGGAATCTGATTGGTAGGAGCGGATATGGTGTCACCCACTATAGCAAAAGAACTAGTAGTAGTAGCATGACCTCTCTTTCTAAAAGGGTCCAATCTAGAGGCAACAATAGTAAGAACATGAGGAATGTAAAGCAGCTGTCTAAGCTACAATAAACAAGCACAGGCCTAATCTACATAAGTCATCCCAATGATAGGAAAAGTTAAATCCTCCATCTTTATCCCAGCCGGGTATAACTCTAAGTTTGCATCATCAACCAGCTCAACAGAATCCACTATCAGATGAGGAACGGAAGGGGGAATGGGGCATGTAGCAGGTCCTTCATTCTAATGATGTACCCATTCACCAAGATGCCATATCAAACTCTCACGACCTTGAAAGAGTGTCCTCATGTCTACCAAAGGATGATTGCTCCTTATAGCATCATGCCATCATTCTTGAGGCTCCTAAAGTTGGTGGTTAATCTACAAGAAGAATTCAAACAGCTAAGTATAATGATGATTTTTGGGAAAAACTAACATAGGTTATTTTATCTTATATGATCCCACGTAAGATCTTGAATTGCTCCTCGTAGATGGGCCAAGTCATGTGAAGCATCGATATCCTTACACCCTCTGGACCAGGCGTAAGCACGAGAAAACCTGTTATCTATCAGCAAAGTAATGGGCTTTAGGAAAGCTCAATCTCATAAACCCATATCTGTAAAATAAAAGAGTAAATTTATACATGCTACAAGTGACGATACAAAAGAATGCAAGAAATAGTTGCATACCTCACTCATAGGAGCAGAGCCTCCTATCCTCTGCGTTATCTGTAGCTGTAGTCCAAGTCAAAGTGAGACAAGGTAGCACTCCCCAGTCATATATCTTCACCTAATCTACGTCTCTTAGTGGTGGAAGAAGATATATCTCCCTTGAGTTTGACGCATTAGTAAAAAGCGTTGAGGCCAAAAGATAGAAAACGAAGCTACGAGCATGCTGCTCAGCCTGCATGCCAACAAAGTATTCTCCAACATCAATTCTACCCACCCAATAATCTCATATAGGCTTATATGTGATGGCAGTGTCAGACTTTCTCCTTGAAAGACAACCAAGCAACTCGACCACCTCGTTGTTATGAGAATTAGGTAGAGCCAAGCAGTTATCAAATGGCACTAGTATACCCTTGAAAGAAATACCGGTCATGGTAGTAAAGTCCAGGGCTTGACGGTAAACTCCTCTATCGACATATGAAATGAGCGAGTGGTGTCCATCCATCTCTCACAAAGAACTCTTAGTGCAAACAGATCATTATATGGGTTGCTGGACAGAAGAGCAGTGACAAAAGTATGAAAACCAGTGACTGTAATATGACCCAGGATGGGCTCCTTGATCTTTTTGAAGTACTCATGAGCCTGAACCAAGGTCCCTCCAGGGTGATACTCATATTCATCCTGTTGAAGCATGTGTGTAGAGAAATTTTCAGGACATAAATTAGATTCAAGTGAGTAAAGCATCCAACGAGCATTTAGAGGTCAAGTTTAACATCCCTAGCAGTCATAAATAGAGATGTACAATATGAAACAATCAAAGAATTGGCAAAAGACAAGCAAAACATGTAAAGTTACACAGAGCTCAAAAACTGCAAGCAACAGATGCACGACCATCTCAAGCCATCTTCAACCTTCAGAAAATAGGCGAACGACAATCTTCAAGGTCAAAAACAGGCGCACGCTTGTTTTCAACCTCTGCAATAGGTGTGCACTTATCTTCAACCAGAAACAAAAATTTTTCTGAAAAAATTTGTACAAACTTCTCAAAAAACATATCAACATAGCATTTAACACATGGCAGTGTATTTATGCATCAACATAAAGCACAAATAAAGAAAAAAAGAGGCAAACTAACCTTTGTAATGACATGTGTGGACAAATCTCTAATGAGAGGGATATCCTTGAGAGTTGATTCAATTTTCAAAGGGGTGGGAAGAATGTTGAGTTCAACTGGAAAGTAAGCCATTGTGTTGGGATGTAAAGATGAGAGAAAAAATTTGTTGGCTAGAATTTGTATATGGGTTGCAGATGGCCAAGAAGAGAAGTTTATGTAATAGGTAGGCATGACAGGAAACAGGTGCACGCCTTACAGACAAACGCATTCCTGTTCCTTGCCAACTTTCAAATTTTTACTGTTTAGTCCCCACAGTTGCAAGAAATCCATCAGTCCCCCACAGTTGTAGAAAATCACATCCAGACCCTAATTTTTCGAAAAATAACATTCAGAACGCGTAGTTTCATGAATTGGCATTTTAACCCTTGGCTTGCAAAGAATTTTATTTTGACCCAGAATTTGGAGAAACTGTAGAAATCCCTTAAGACCTTTTGGAGTTTGAGTTTTCTCCTAAATTTGAGGAAATTGTAATATTAACGATTGTATTTGAGTATGTTTTGTAGGAAATGAAATCAACAGAACTTCATATAAGGGGGAATTTCACAAAAGAATTATCAAAACTCAAAAATCGGGTAGTGCATAGCACAACCCTCAAAGATCAAGTAGTGCATAACACTGGGAACCCTCAGACATTGGGCAGTGCAAAGCACTAGGAAACTTCGTATATCAGGCAGTGCGTAGCACTGGGAAACCTTAGACATTGGGCAGTGCAAAGCATTGAGAACCCTTACATATCGGGTAGTGTGTAGCATTAGGAACCCTCACACTACTTCGTGTTATTTAAGAGTCTAAAGAGTAGGCAATTGAGAGGCTTCAAGTGTCTTCCTAACATGTTTCCTTGGAGGAGTTTTCAGTGACCAAAAATGCCCTTTGGATCATTTTAAGGTGCCTATCAAAGTCAAGATCTGCTCTTTGTAGTGTCAGAATTCAGGAAAGTTCTAAGGGCATCCTATATTTGTTTATGCAAGTTTGCTTGTTTGCTTAGAATCATGCTTAGGATATTTATATTAGAATCATGTTAGGATTATGGGTGACAATATGTTTAGATTAATGTTAGAAGTAATAATTCTTGTATGCTTTATTTAGGAGATGATTATATCTTCTGTTTCTTCTTCTTCTTCTATTTCTTTATTCATAAATGCATGATGGTAGACTCACAATCGATGATGAGGGATTATCATGTTGATATGAATTATGTTTTGAATTTTATGCTTTGGTTAGTATAAGTATAACATGTTAGAATCATGCTAAGTTTTATGCTTTTATGATGTTATAATCTCTCTTCCTTCTTATTTTCTTTCTTTCTTATTTAGATAGATGACGGTGGACTCATGATTTTTGGTGATGGACCATCCTCTTGATATGAGTAATGATTGAGGTATATGTATCATGTCAGATGCCATGCTAGGAACATGTTTTAGAAATGATTTTGTTATGATTTAATTATGCATGTTTTTATTCATTTCTTTGAGTGTTAGAATCATGGTTAGGTGGAAATATGCATTTTTTCTTTCATTTTATATTCTTTTCTTGGTTAATGAGAGTTGATAAGGCATGGCAAACTCATGATTGTTGTTGAGGAGTCATTACTTTGATAGTATCTCATTATGTTGTTATGGTTGCCATGCCCAATATATGTTTTATTTAGATATATTTTGAAATGGCATGCATACGATGTGGTGTTTAGATTCCATGTTTAGGAATTTGCTAATTAATGTCATATTGTCTGTTATCTTCTTTATAAGTGATGAATTGAGACTTAATGGGTAATAGATGGACTCTTAGTTAACAGAGAGGGATCTTTTGCTTAATTCAGTTCATTTCATTTGTTTGTGCCTTATTTTTGGATGATTGTTCTTAATGTTCGAATTATGTTATTGCATGTTTTACATCCTTTGTTCATGCTATTTCATTATTTTAGTTGATTGGAGAATATAAGTGGATTAGTTCCACATCTTTTCTTTTATCTCTTTATTTTATTTTGCATATTTATAAATACTTGATGTAATCCCTTTCCTCTTTCCTCCATGTATTTTGAAATTGTAATTCTATTCTCCTCCTTCCTTTATTTGAATGTATAACATGCTCACACCTCACATGCTAATAAAGATAAAACAAGCTGTGTTAAAATGAATTAGAATTAACAGAGTAAACATTAAGATAATAAAAACTTTGGACTTAGCAAACCTGAGTGGAGGTCGGATTCACATCTAGGCAAGGTTTAATCTCGTACGTAACTTCCCTAAATAATCTCTGAATGGGTGAAAGTAGTTTGGGTCTAAAAGCAAGGGATTTGACTGCTATCACTCACAATTTTCTCATGGTTAGACGTGGACGGTGACTCCATTTCATTTCTCTAGGCTTGCCTTTATGGCTTGTTTTGTGTTCCCTTAAGTCCATAATAGGCTTTGACACTGTGTCGTGGTTGCAATCGCTTTGGCTGGATGAAAGTTCCGTTCACATATGCTCAAAATTGCTCGTCAATGTTTGAGTTTAAAACACTTGAAAAAGGACGAACGAAAGGCCTTTTGGCCTACTACCTTCGAATAGCGGTGCTGCCACTGCCGGTTAGCAGTGGGACTACCAGGTGGTGGTCCTCCCACTACCGTCTGGTAGTTTTATCCTTCTTGCCTTGTTCGTTTCTCTTTTTTGCACTATATAAGGAGCTCCTCCTCTCCTCTTCTTCACATCTTTCAATACATTTTTTTTGCATTTTTTGATTTTTGTTTCACGTTTTTCAACACTTTTTCACGTTTTTCAACACAACTGGGGCCATATTTAAGGTTCTTTAGCCTTTCTTGAAGCTTTTGAAGGACGATGACTAGAAGCAACTTGAATACGATGGTCTTTGCAATTTAAGGTTCCTTTAACATGTGAAGCTCAACATTCCATTTCTCAAGGACTATATGACCTTTCAAGGTTCTTATTACTACGTCTTTTGCTTCAATCAATAAGAACTTTGCATCCTATATGAGGAATTTTATACCATCCTTGGCTGCCATTCGTCTAGTTTTGAGATCATCATTTTGCCCATTATCGAGACACTATCTATTTTTGACCTTGCCAATTTCTTTAGCTTTCCGCATTGTACGATGGGCATCCATACGAGAGGTGGCAAATGACATTATCCATAGTCATCCCTTTACTCGAAATGATAGATAGTACCTTGTCTACCTGGCTATGCTTGCTTTAGTTGTACCTTCTTTCATAGTTTTTGCTAATTTCAGTAGAGGGTTTTAATGACTCACATCTTATGACTGTCTTTCCTCAAATGGGACCGAAGTCTACATAGTTGCCTTTGATTCTAGTAAAGACACTAATTGGACTGGATCGCGTTAGCACCATTTTGAGTTAGAGATTTGGTGGCAGTTTTATGCTTCTTCAGGTATTTTCTTTTCAACCCTAAATTTTGCCTAAGCTGCCCTTTCAGGTTTTTGATTTAGCGGGCTTTTTATTTCTTTTTTCTTTTTTCAATGTCCTAATTTTTGCCTAGCTAATCTTTTGAGTTTTCAACTTAGCAGACTTTTCTTTTCTTTTTCTTTTTCTTTGCCCTAAGTTTTGCCTAAGCCGCCTTTTCAGGTTCTTGACTTAGCAGGCTTTTATTTCTCTTCTCTTTTTTTTTCTTTCTTTATTTCTCAGATCTGGTTACGAGAGAGGCTGTCCATTTTGGTAACACTTGAAGGAGACATTTCCTATTACTACCCTCAACTTCATATGAGGAGGAGACTTTAGAGACATGATGCTTGTGTCAATTGGCTTCAAGTCATTCCTGATAATGAGATTTGTAGGCATTTTCCTTGATGGAGGTTGGAGCATGTGACCGTTCAGACCTACATTGCATGCATGCCTCTGGCAGGTTTCACCCACAGTACCTTCTATGATCCTTCTAGATTGTGTCATCAATATGGTCATAAGAGATAGTGGCTTCGCCAACTACATTTGGACATGGGAGAGTGTTTGCTCACTATCTGAAGCGTGTGAGTGAGTCTTAGCCTTCTCGAACCATTGAGAGGAACCTATTTTCTGCTCTTGATTTTGAGACAAATGATCACTACAAGGGTTGGGTGAGTTTGGAAGCTTCTATACTTGACCCTATTTCTTGAGCTAGACAGTATCGAGAGCGATACAACGAGCCTTTTCATGTACTAGTGAAGAGGCAAAGACAACATTAATTGTTTCATATTTAGCTTATCTACTAGATGTTTCCCATTTGTTATTATGCTTAATAATAAAAGATTTCAAAAGCATATTTGATTTTGAACAATTTCATTTCATTAATAAAAGTACAACCATTTGAAAAATATGTGCATGATGAGACAACTCCTGTCATTATTCAACCATTTCTAGTTTTTTGATTAATTATTTTCTATCTCACTCTTTTTCTTTTTCTTTATCTTACTTTCACACATAGCATCTCCTAAGCCAATCTATGTTGATGGACTCGGTGAACTCATTGCCTTCCATGTCTAACAGTATGACGACGTTGCTGGATATGACCTTCATCATAATATATGGCCCTTCCTAATTGGGTTTGAACTTTCCTCTCAGATCAAACATAATGGGTTTAGCTTGCTTAAGGACTGGTTCTCCTTCTTTGAACTTTGTTGCCCTTATTCTTCTGTTAAAGGCTCGAGCGACGCGCTTTTGGTACAACTGCATATGATATCTTGCCTTAATTCTCTTCTCATCAATCAAGGCTAACTATTCACATCTGTTTGAAATCTATTACCCTTTAGTAATTTCTACTTCTATCAGAACCCTTGTTGACTTCATTTCTATTTCAATTCGTAAGACCACTTTGGTACCATAAACCAACGAGAACGACGTCATGCTTGTTGAACTTCTAGGTGTAGTTCTATACCCCATAACAAAAAAAAAATAGTTTGTCAGTCCAATCTTTGTATACCTGTATTGTATTGGCCAACGTCTTCTTGATATTCTTATTGGCCACTTCTATTGCCTTATTCGCTTGCGGTCGATATAGAGACAATTTGTGATGCTCAATCGCATATTTCTAGAACAAGGCTTTAGTCTCAGCCTAAAACTGCACCCTATTGTCGATCACAACATGATGTGGCACACCAAATCTGCATATGATATTCTCGTCGATGAACTTGGCATCTGTTTTGCCCCCAGTTTACTGTAGGACACAACTTCTATCCTTTGGAGAAGTAGTCAATTGCCACACTATAAATCGATGCCCATTAGAGGCTGCAGCCTTATTTCTTCTATTATCTCAATGCCCCACGCAACAAAGGGCTATGATGTTGTCATCCTTTGTAGCTCCAATAGTGGTTGATGAATCAAATTTCTATTGATTTGATATTAATGACACCTCTTCACAAACTGGACACAATTCGTCTCCATGGTTAGCCAATAAAAGCCTTGTCGCATAATCTTCCTTGCCAACATTAGCCCATTCATATGTGGACCTTATACACCATTATGGATTTCTTCCATAAGCCTCCTTGCCTCTTGATGCGTTCGAAACTAGCAAGTATACTAGTCGCACAAGTAATAAAGTGATAAGTAAGATATCGTTCCCACGAGGATTGATTCTAATTGAATTTGTTATTTCCAGCAACAATTAACTAAATGGGGGGGTTTTGTTGAATGATTAACTAAGTGAAATAAGAATGCAAATTAAGAATAACAAAACAGAAGTTAATTTGAATGAAAGATCAATGAGAGAAATCTGGTTAAGGGATCCTTCTCTACCACAAGATATGGATTTGCGAATTAATCGTAGAATTGTCATCCAATTACAGCATTGAAGTTATCAACCGTAGATAACAACAAGCTCTGTTATCCCAATCTTTCCTTACTTTGTTGTTAAATAAAACAGGCTCTTTATTTAAGCTCTATCCATTAAACAACCTAGAACAAGCTCTCTAAATTTAATTCAATGGATGCATTACGATAAGAAAGATAGGTTGATCTAAGCAATAAACACACAAGCTCGGATTATTTAACTTAGGTTGTATTCTCCAATTGCAATCTCTGATCACAATTTTGCTACTAAGGATTAGAAATTCAAGACAATTACGGATCAAGATTTCTAGTCTAGCAATAGACAACAACCAGATTATATTCAGTTGGCCATTTGAAATACAATCTAGCAAGCAATCATAAGCATTAGATATAGGAAAATACAAGCAACTTCAATTAGAGAATTGGATAACAACTTCTTGCACAATCAACTTACAAAAACCATATCAGGGCTTTGAAATCACCCTCAACCAATTCAGATTCAGTTACACATGTTTAAGAACGTGGTAAATACAATACAACATGGAGACATTCCAGAAAATGAAAGGGAAGGGAAAAACTTAGCAAATTTGATGTAATTCTCTTTGGATTGTAGTTCTTCTCTTTCCAAGCTTCCTTTCTCCTTCAAGAACTCCAAGAGATGAAAGAATTCCAGAGCTGCAGCCTCCACCACGTTCTCCCTCTTCAAGTTATCAAAATAAAACCCTAAAATGTGTTTAAATACTCTGCTACAGTGAATTGCTACAGTGCCCGTATTATACATGCTACAGTGACTTGTGGAATTATATTTCTATACATCTCACACTGTTTTGATTAAAACTTTTGGTACACTGAATGGATTTATAAACCGTAAATTTCTCCAGAAAATAGACTTCGAGAGCTTTCCAACGGTATATAATATGTCATCGGGTTCATTGTATATCAATACAATTAAATCCGAGAAGATGGTTGACTAGCAGAGGTGAAAATGAAGGGTTTTACTCCATTTTTGTGCAAGTTGCTCAAAACTCCTACAAACATCAAAACCACACAAAAACATAAAAATACCAAGGAATATAGCAAAGAAACATGGACGAATTGATATGAAAATGATATATAAATAGACACTTATCAAATTTCCCCACATTTAGACTTTGCTAGTCCTCGAGCACTACGACAATATGAAATAAAACTAAACCGAAACAGAATCAACAAAAAAATTTAAACACACAAATGCTTCATCTTGCAAATAGGCCTCAAAGATTGTACTTAATTATAACCCAAGGAAAACTTCAAAATAATGCACTTGATCAAGAATTTTATCTTAAAGATTAGTTTCGCTTCATTTCAATTCCTCAAGTGTGTGTGTGTAGAGCCATTCTCACCTAATCACTTGTAACCCGGATGAGTTTATGCATAAAAATGAATCATATTTAATATTGAAGATGTGTGTATAAATGAACTCCAAAGGCCTGCTTTTCAAGTCACTCTCCACTAATGTAGACATGCACAACACCAAGGATCAAGTAGGACTTTATTAAGCTTGTAACGTTTGGCTTGGGTGAAGGTATGATAAAGGATAATAATTTGGCTCAAATCACCCACAAACACATAAATCATTCAAGACTATGTAGAGCTCAACCCTATACCACAACTTCATTTCAATTCACCAGGTTACTCCCCCAAACTTATTTAGAACACTCAATCTTTTTTTTTTTTTTGCAGAAAACAAAAGAAAACTACACCCCCACACTTTGTTGTTTCATTCTTTTTAAGAACACTTAAGGGTATAGATCTCTTATTCGTCTTCTTTTGTTCTTTTTTTTTTCTTTTTTTCTCTTTTTTTTTATTACACTTCCCCTCCCCCACACTTAAACAACACATTGTCCTCAATGTGTAAGTACGTGGACGATAAGTACAGATTGGCTTTTTTTTCTGTTTTTCTTTTTTTTTTCAAACACAATGGAAATCACTTGCATTGCTCATGACACATCCCAACCTCCTCTAACTTCCCAAAACCAGAACATAGCTCAGAATTTAATTGTGAATGATCTACATGCTCATAGGTAAGGGATAAACTGTTTGGAACAAATTCATTTTAGGTTAGGAAATCTTTTAGTGAGTTAACAAAGAAAAAGGCTTACAGAGGCTCAAAGGGGTAACTAGGGATCAATTTCTGTCAAGGTTGGCTATTAAGGCTCAAACGGTCCAAAGATGGCCTAAATCATTTCCCAATGTTGCACAGCCTAGGATTTCGCCTCGAGTGACCATCAAACAAGTTCTAGAATTCATTGAAATCTGAAGAAATATTTTAATTACATAAACTTTCTCTAAGTGAACAAATAACTCAGTGATAATAGCTCAGTGCTCAATGTTGCGCAAGGAATCAAAAGCAAGCGAAAACCAATAAACATTTCAAGCACACAGATCCATGCATCATTTATCATTTTCCAAGAGTTATTCTTAATTCAATCATTATCTTATCATCGACACACAAAATGCAAGAAAAGAGGTACGTGGCGTTGTTACACCTGGTCAAGATTGTATATTTCAACAATCCTTAGGACCAGTAGCCCGCAGACTTAAGGTTTCCAGACTATATACCTTTATTATGAAATAACAAAACAAGAAACAAGACACTTCAAATAACATGAAATAAACAAACTACAGATTTATTTAGAGAGAATGCGTTTCAAGGGTTAAAGAAACCCCATATTCTGCCATTCTCAGGTTTTTCCACATTTGTTTTTTTTTTTAAATCAAAACTGATAAAGATAAAAACACATAACAACTCTAAATTACGCAAAACTAAACTCACTCATAAAATAACAAAGTTCAACAAGTCAGCAAACAAAAACAAGTTATTTAGAATGGGTATAAAAAGTTTAGAAGTTAGCCTCCTTATTCAGCCATTATGGATTAAAGAACTCCAGAATGCGTTTCAAGAGAACTTGAACTTTTTAAGCCACCACTCTAAAAGCCAAGATTAGAAAATATTACCTGGGGTGAAAGAAACAACCTGAAAAACTCAAAAGAAATGACATAAAAAAAAAAACTCAAATAAACACAATAAAGAGAAAGCAAACGAAAATAAAGCAAACCAGCAGATAGAGATTACAGATGGAGCGTTAAATCTAGTTTACGTCTCTTATTGCCTTCTCGAAACCAATCTATCCGAGATATTGTTGGATCAGGCGAATAGACGAATGCTTGTAATTTGTCAATTAACTCCCCTGCAGTTGAAGCTGTAACCAGGATTTGCCTCGCCGACTGTGAGATGAAGTTTTTTTCTACTGATTGATCAAGAAAAGACAACAAACCATCAAAAAAATTATTGACATTTAACAAACCAATGGGTTTCCGATGGATGTTTAGCTGTGCCCAAGAGGTGATTTGAAATATCTCCTCTAATGTACCATAACCACCGGGCAAAGCTATAAATGCATCAGCTTTAATGACCATATGTGCAATACGCTCATGCATGCTAGAGACCTGTAACTCTTCCCCCATTGTGGTGCCTATGATATCTCGCACAGCTAATGGTTTAGGGATAATGCCGAGAACTTTACTTCCTCCCAAGTATGCAGCTGTCTACACACACCCCATTAACCCAAGACTACCCCCTCCATAAATCAAATGAATACCCCTCGCAGCTAATGTCCTTCCAAGATCAAGAGCTGCTGTTGTAAACTCTCCATCTTTACCAAATTGCAATCCACAAAATACGCATATATTTTGGAGTCGCCGAATTGGTGTTTTCTCCATTTCTACAAGTGCTCTAACCTTGTGTAAGACAATGATGCACGTTAGGTAATATGCTTTTCAAGTGCAAGACAGGTTATAAGAATGACATTTGAAAATATGGAGAATGGATATATACACACGTAAAACTCTCAAATTTGACACATGGGGACATAATTTCGGTGGGGGTTGCTCGATGCAGATTTATCGCCCCAAGATTTGAAAAAAAATGAGATATGCTTTCGGTGGGGTTTGACAAAACCTACACACTTGTCTCCCACGTGAAGCATGGAAAATGGAGATACACTTTCGGCGGGGGTTGACAAAACCGCCACACTTGCCTCCCACGTGAAGCATGAAAAGTAGAGATATACTTTCGGCGGAGGTTGACGAAACCTCCACACTCACCTCCACGTGTGCTTATGACATGGGGTAGTCATATGGTTTGTCAAAAAGAAAACTTGAAATTAAAACAAACAAAATCAACAAACGACAACAACACAAAAACAACATTGATAATCAGATCAAACGAAACAAGAAAGAAATAAAATTCGACAACAACAACACACATTCAAATATACAAGTAGTTGTGATTGTGGCTCACATCTTCCTCTGGTGTTACGTCCAGTAACGGCTGAAACGCCTTTTATGAGTCGGGGATTTGCTTCCCATCCAGTTTTCTTATAAACTGGCAAACAGGGTCGTTTTTAGTCAGATTCCCTAGACTATAACACTGCAATTCATCACGAAATTGTGTCCATAGATTAAGCAATTCACGCTGAACAAGTCCACAAGAATGTGACGCGAGAGTTAACAAAACATTATCCAGCGACTCATTACTCAAACCATTCTTAATAAATGAAAGTTTATCTTCTCTATTCCTGGACTCAAAACCTAATGAACGACAAGTCTGGTTACAATTCCATCTAGCACATTTATAACATACTTGTAACCTTTTCGCTCTTCGCCTCTTGGCGTAGTAGCTCTTTCCTAGACCAGGCATGTATTTTTGCGAGATTAATGTCCGGCTCACCGGACAATCTCACCTTGGCTTCGATAAGCCATCGGATATCAGCAGGGACATTTAGGAGCATCAATGCCCAAAGTCTAGTCATCCTTACTTTATAAATTTTAAACACAGCATTTTGAGGAAGTGAAGGAAAATATTTACGAAGGTTCGACAGAAAGATATCGGCATCCATTGAAGAGAAGAAACGGAGAGATATTACCGATAATGCGATTGAGTTTGTTCTTCTCCCAGATATGCACGTTTCAAACCTTCGAACAATGGCTTCAACTCCCGTTTGAATGTTTTCCTCAAGCTGTTGCACAACTGAACTCTAAGCACGGAATAATCAAATTGAACAAAAGAAAGGAAAAGAAAAGAGCAGAAACGAAACTAAAGACACATAAAAGAGATAACAACACAATAGCAAACAAAAGTCAAAAACAAGTAAAAAATATAAAAACAAATAAGACAGATGGCAAAGAGAGATAAACCTGATCAATTTGATGGCCTATGAAAGGAATCTCCTCGAGACACAAAAATCGATCATTATTACCTCATTTTATTTTTCTTGTCTTCTTTTTTTATTTTTCAAAAACATTGGGTTGCCTCCCAATAAGCGCTTGGTTTAACGTCCTCAGCCCGACGTTGGTTCCATCATAGGAGGATCCAATTTCCGTTTTGCTTCTCTAATGGGCTTGGATCCCTCTTCTAACAAGATACGGTCCATGCATATGGATGGGCCTTGGATTTCAACAATTGTCCACTCAATAGCTATTTTGTGATCTGTAAGTATTCGGACGAGTTTATCTTCTTGTATTCGTCCAAGGCTCATTTCCATTGTAACTCGCAAAGTATCATTCTCACCCAAGAATCCATAATTCAAATGATCTGGAAGTGACTTAAGCTCCAAGGTATTGGCTTTCATCACAGAAGGAAGAAGTTTCTCATTAGATAAAGGCAATTCAATGTACGAAACATCATACCTATTTGTGGTGATAGCTATAGTCTCATCCAAGCTTGTCACAGCTTCCTCCACTTCTTTAGACACTTGTATCAGCTTTCTTGGTTCTTTGAAACTTTCTATCCTTATGTGTTCACTAATAGCAACATCCACTCCATTCTTGCGAGTTAACTCAAAACATTGTTGTGGCAAATAATCAATAACGTCAACTGCAAAAACAGAATGTAAGTCATTAGAGTACCTCATTTCCTCAAAAATATTAAAACATATCACCTTGCCATCAAACTCTATGGTCAAAGTGCCATAATGAACATCAATCTTGATTCTAGCAGTTTTCGAGAATGGCCTCCCTAAAAGAATCGGTGTTGGATTAGGAGATGTCTCATCCTCTATTTTAAGGACATAGAAGTCTGCTGGAAAAAACCAATTGATTCACCTGCACAAGCACATCTTCCACAACTCTTTTGGATATGCATTAAAATGATCAGCAAACTGAATGGTAATACCAGTTTTCGCAAAAGGTCCAAGATTTAAAGAAGCATAAATAGAATATGGCATGATGTTAATAAATGCTTCTAAATCTAACGTAGCTCTTTCAAACTTAGTTTTACCAATGGTGCATGTAATGGTGAACGTACCTGATCTTTGTATTTCGGAGGAATTTTTCTTTGTAAAACAGCTGAAACATTTTCCCCCACACTTACCTTCTCATTTCCTTTCAACTTTCTCTTGTTGGTGCATAACTCCTTGAGAAATTTTGCATAACGAGGTAATTGCTTGATAGCATCCAGAAGTGGTATATTTACCTCGATCTTGCGAAAAGTTTCCAAGATTTCCTGTTCTTGTTCCTTCTTCTTCGATTTTACAAATCTACTAGGAAAAGGTGGAGGAGAAACATATGAAGGAATGAGGGTTATAGGATTTACCTGAGAAGTCAATGTTTTGTTTATGGTGGAAGTGGTGTCATCTCCTTCATCAGTTTGTGATTTCCTTGGCAAGATATCTAATTGCTCTCCACCTTGCAAAGTTATCGCACTAACAGTCTCTCCTGGATTGATCACCGCTTGAGAAGATAATTTTTCTGAGTTTTGGCCCTCGAATTTGCTCATGCTATTAGCCAATTGTCCTATTTGATTTGCTAGGTTTTGGATACTTGCCCCAGTTTCCTGCTGGAATTGCATTGTGTTAGTGGCAAGTGCATTAACAATATCTGGAGAGACATACCTGAGTTTTGTGAAGCTGGTTGCGGTGCTGGATGTGGCATTGGTGGTGGTTGCATTTGAAATGGTTGCTGCACTCTAGGTTGATTGAAACTTTGTGGCCGATTTGGTATCACATTTGGAGTGATTGGTTGATGATTCCAGTAACTGAAATTATGTTGATCTTCCCATCCAGCATTGTAAGTGCTAGAGAAAGGATCATACCATTGCCTCGTTTGTCCTGGAAATCCACCCATGGCATTGGCTTGTTCCATATATTCTTCTTGTAAAGTTGGATACATGTCGATTGGATGCTCCATCGTAGAATATATCCCACATTCATAAGATTTTTGCATATCTCCTACAGCCATGTTTTCCACAAGAGAGGTTAGCTCAGAAAGTTGTTGTTCAATGTTCGGAGTGCTTACCTCATTTACTCTCCATGGTACTTGTGGCTCAAATCCGCTACTGAATTGATAGAAGTTTACTGCCATGTTGTCTAAACACAAACAATCAGAAAAGAAAAACAAAGAAAATATGAATCAACAATGAAAACAAAATAACAAATCGATTAGAAAATCAATCCCCGGCAACGGCGCCAAAAACTTGATGCGTTCGAAACTAGCAAGTATACTAGTCGCACAAGTAATAAAGTGATAAGTAAGATATCGTTCCCACGAGGATTGATTCTAATTGAATTTGTTATTTCCAGCAACAATAAACTAAATGGGGGGGTTTTGTTGAATGATTAACTAAATGAAATAAGAATGCAAATTAAGAATAACAAAACAGAAGTTAATTTGAATAAAAGATCAATGAGAGAAATCTGGTTAAGGGATCCTTCTCTACCACAAGATATGGATTTGCGAATTAATTGTAGAATTGTCATCCAATTACACCATTGAAATTATCAACCGTAGATAACAACAAGCTCTGTTATCCCAATCTTTCCTTACTTTGTTGTTAAATAAAACAGGCTCTTTATTTAATCTCTATCCATTAAACAACCTAGAACAAGCTCTCTAAATTTAATTCAATGGATGCATTACGATAAGAAAGATAGGTTGATCTAAGCAATAAACACACAAGCTCGGATTATTTAACTTAGGTTGTATTCTCCAATTGCAATCTCTGATCACAATTTTGCTACTAAGGATTAGAAATTCAAGACAATTACGGATCAAGATTTCTAGTCTAGCAATAGACAACAACCAGATTATATTCAGTTGGCCATTCGAAATACAATCCAGCAAGCAATCATAAGCATTAGATATAGGAAAATACAAGCAACTTCAATTAGAGAATTGGATAACAACTTCTTGCACAATCAACTTACAAAAACCATATCAGGGGCTTTGAAATCACCCTCAACCAATTCAGATTCAGTTACACATGTTTAAGAACGTGGTAAATACAATACAACATGGAGACATTCCAGAAAATGAAAGGGAAGGGAAAAACTTAGCAAATTTGATGTAATTCTCTTTGGATTGTAGTTCTTCCTCTTTCCAAGCTTCCTTTCTCCTTCAAGAACTCCAAGAGATGAAAGAATTCCAGAGCTGCAGCCTCCACCACGTTCTCCCCTCTTCAAGTTATCAAAATAAAACCCTAAAATGTGTTTAAATACTCTGCTACAGTGAATTGCTACAGTGCCCCGTATTATACATGCTACAGTGACTTGTGGAATTATATTTCTATACATCTCACACTGTTTTGATTACAACTTTTGGTACACTGAATGGATTTATAAACCGTAAATTTCTCCAGAAAATAGACTTCGAGAGCTTTCCAACGGTATATAATATGTCATCGGGTTCATTGTATATCAATACAATTAAATCCGAGAAGATCACTGACTAGCAGAGGTGAAAATGAAGGGTTTTACTCCATTTTTGTGCAAGTTGCTCCAAAACTCCTACAAACATCAAAACACACAAAAACATAAAAATACCAAGGAATATAGCAAAGAAACATGGACGAATTGATATGAAAATGATATATAAATAGACACTTATCACCTCTTTCTGACCAACAAATCTCAATTGCATTCCTTCTAGCATTCGCTTGTACATCATTACTTGATGACAAATAAATTGTTGGGCTAACCTTCGGAATATAGCCCTATTGTTGTCATTAGCCTCAACTGCAAGGATTTTATCTTCTATGTATCTCTTCATTTCATAAAACCATGCCTTCTTGTCAATTTCAATCTCTATTATTTGGGATTCCATGTAGCAAAGACCCCATGCTTGTAATATTACTATGAGGCTTATTAGCAATTATTGAGTACTCACCTAAATAGATGCCAAAGAAGCTAAGGCATCTACCACTTGATTTTCATTTCTTGGGAAGATGGGTGAAAGCACATTGCTTGAGCCTCCTAAGTAATTGTCTAATCTGCTCTAAGTATAGTTTGAGTCTTTCCTCCCTTAAATCCTAATCTTCACTGGCTTGTGAGATGACCAACTCCAAGCCTCTCAACACTTCTACTTCTTTAACTCCTACTGCAATTAGGATTTCCAGCCCAAAGGCACAAGCTTCATACTTAGCCATGTTATTGATGACTTTAAATTCTAACTTTTTGGCAAATGGTATGGCTTCTTAAATCCATAAGATTAGGATAACTGTTATCGCCACACCATTCCTATTGATAGCTCCATCAAAGAATGTCCTCCATGCTGAAGGCATTGGAATTTTTGCCTATGCTTTGAGGCTCGATGATAAGACATGGTACTATCATTAAAGGTATTCATCTCTCAGTCAAAGCTTACAAAATTCTAGAAAATAGTCTAAAAATCAGAAAACAGTCAAGAAAACCCAAGAACAATGCAAAAGCCAGGAAGGGGTCAAGTAGGCGCCAGAATGGGCAAATAGGCACATGCCTATAAAACCTAGAGGTGCCCGCCTTGGAAGCTTTCAAGCACTTTAGAAACCATCTAGAAACCTCAAAAGTCATCTAGAGTAGGCGTGGCACCTACACGACAAGGCGCATGCTTGGATGTTAAGAAGGCACATGCCTACTCTCGGGATCCCGCATTGAACGAATATGCTTCTTACATTACTACAGTGCAGCTACATAAGCATTAATGATTTTTTGTAACAAGCACAGAAGACATACGAGCAATTGGTGGAGTACACTCAGAATTAATCCCTAAACACTTTGTCTAAGTTGAGGTTTTCTCCAAAAAACCTTGACAAATCAATTTTCTTCAAGTTCAAGCTTTGGAAATGAGGTAATTACCCTTGAAAAGGCTGCAGAATTGAGGGCCTAGTTCCTTATTTCTTTTCTTAGTTTTCTTACATGTTTTATTAGTAGCATGTTTAGGTTTTTTCCATGTTTAGGAGTAATGTTTAGTTTAGTATTTACTTGCTTTTATTGCCATGTTTAAGTTAGTAATTTGTTAATTAATTGCTTAGTTAGATGGTTAATTATTTAATTAGTTTGTCAGTTAATTAGCTAGCCTATTAGTTAAGTTAAATATGGTTAGATTAGGGTTAGTTAGGTAATGCATGTTTAATTCAGTAATGTATGATTAGTGATAATGTCTTGATAATGATAACTGATATATGAAAATCTAGAATTTAAGTAATGAATGGATGATTATAATGTTATATGTTTAGTTTTAGTTCTCTGCTAGAATTGCATTTTAAGAGTTTCAATTTGTTCTGTTAACATGTAAAAAGAGTACTGCTTGTTGTTTTAGAAATCCAAAACATAGTTTCTAGCCATGAACAGGCGTGTGCCTATTCTTGATTCAGCAGAGGCGCAAGCCCATTTGTGGCTTGAATATGAATTGATGGATGCTTTTAATTCAAAATAAATAATTGCCTCTATCACGATTTGTTTGGTTCCACATGATTAAAATATGCAAATTGACTTATAAATGTCTTGAATGATATGATGAATTTTGATTTGTTTAAATTAGATTTATCTCTATATGATTGATTATCTTGTTTGCATGGATTATGCAGTGGTAGTTTAACTCCCTTAAATTTTATCATTTACTTTTATGCATTATTTTGGATAATTTTTGTCATCCCATCCCCAGAATTCCCCATGTTTGAAAGGAAAATGTAACTTTATTCTCCTCCCTCATTTTATGAATGTATATCAATTGTTTCACTCATATTTAATTAAAAAATAAAATTTGTTGTGTGCAAAAGTAAATCTAGGATCAAGATGGATAGAATTGATGACTTAGAAAATCTTAACCCAATAAATGCTAGTGGAGGTTGGACTTTGTCTGGGAGGACTAAAAGTCCATTCCTAACTTCTCGAATCCAGCTTTGAAGGAGTGATGAGTAGTAAAGTACAAAAGCAAGAGATTGGTTGTCATCGCTCATATTTTCCTATAGTTAATTTCCTAGGTGGTGACTCTATTTCATTTTTTTAGACCATGCCTTTGTGGTTTGGTTCAAGGACCTTCTGAGTCTCCTCATGGAACTCGAAAAAGCAATGTCGAGGTCATCACAACTTTGGCAAGGTGGAAGCCCTGTCCACACATCCTAAGAATGAGATTACCCCTAGGTATTCATTTGGGAAATTCAACTCCCATGATTCATTATCATTGATCGGATTCATGGCCAAGAATTCTGCAACTACTTTTCCTTTTACTACCTTCTTGGTGAGGTATTTAATGTTGAATTCTAACAATTGAACCAGCAATCTTGCAAGCTTCCCCAAAAATGATGATGCTTCATAAAGATGCTTCATTGGATCCTCATTAGAGACAACCTTGATCTTATAAGACTGAAAGTAGTGCTTCAACTTCTCTGAAAGCCACACTATAGCTAAGCATGTTTTCTCCATGTGACTATAATTCATCTCATATGGAAGCAGTTTCTTGCTAACAGTAAATGGCATGTTCTACACCATTATCATCTTCTTATGCCAGCATGGCACTAATGGCCTTTTCCTTAGAAGCCAAGTAGAGAATCAAACTCTTGCGAGGGTTTGGTGGTCTCAATATAAGAGGATTCTGTAAATACTTTTTAACCTTCTCAAATGCCTCTTAACACCATTCATTCCACTTCATTGGATAATCCTTCTTTAGAAGCCTAAAGATGGGTGCACTAATTATTGTCAGTTTGACAATGAATCAATTAATGTATTAAATCTTGCCAAGAAACCTCAAACTTCTTTCTTAGTATTGGGTGCTGGCATTCTAGTAATTGCCTTGACTTTATAAGGATCTATCTCTATTTTGTTCTTACCAACCATAAATCGTAACAGTTTCCCTAAGGTGACTGTACAACACACTTTTTTGGATTAAGCCGTAGCTTGTACTTCTTCACCCTTTCTAGGAATCTATCTAAAGCTTCCAAATGTAAGTCTTTAGTCTCGAACTTCATCATTATGTCATCCACATATATTTCTATCTCTTTGTACATCATATCGTGGAATAACATCATCACCATTCGTTAATAAGTCCTCTTTATGTTCTTTAATCCAAAATGCATTACCGTATAATAGTAGGTTCCCTATTTCATAATGAAGGCCATTTTCATCTTATCTTTATTGGCTCTCATAATCTAATTATATCCAGAGAATTCATCCACAAAAGAGAACATGATGCAGGTTGCAACATTGTCCACCAACACATCAAAATGAGGCAAAGGAAAGTCAGCCTTTAGTGAGGCTCTGTTCAAGTCTTGATAGTAAATACACATTCAAACCCTTCCATCCTTCTTTAGTACAAGCACGATGTTGGCTACCATTTTGGATAGTTCACCACATCTAGAAACTTTGCATCAATCTGTTTGGCTACTTCTTCCTTGATCTTCTGAGCCTATTCCTGTCTTAATCTTCCAACTTCTACGTGACCCTTCATATGTGGATATGTTGGAATCCCATGCTTGATAATACTCTATCGATTCTAGACATGTCATCATAAGACTAGACGAAGACTTCTTCATATTTCTTTAATAATTCTTCAAACCTCTCTCTCTTTCTTTCTTCAGGCGTTATATCAAGTGCAATGCATATGTTCTTAGGTTAATCAATTGTACCAATATTAATGTCTTGAGTTTAAATGACATGTGTGTCAAATATGGTAGTGAAATGCAAATTATCATGCACAATCTCTCAAGAACGACATCACATAAGTAAGCAAAATTATTCTTTATTGCATTAAACTTGGAAACATATAAAATGTCCTTTTTCTCAAGCAGGTCAAGAACAAACACATCTTCATAACAGACATCTTTGATCCCCTCTTCAATAAAGGCAGTAATTTTGATGGATAGATCCATTGGAGGTACTGGATCCTGAAGCTTCTCTTTTTGGCCTTCATCATTTCCATTTCCTTAACTAAGTCATACACCTTAGAGATTCCAACTGCGAATATGTCCTTGAAAGTCTCCAATCCGGGCTTCAACATTCCTTATACACCCATGGCTAAAGAACTCCAACATACTTTGTATTTTTGGCCTTGAAAATTTGATAAATCTCCCACTCTTAGGCTCCATGTCTCCATCTTATGAGAAAACATACCCTAACCTTCTTTGAGTGGTTTGGCATTTGAAGTCTGGGAGAGATGTAGACCACTTTCATTTTTACCTAACCCAGTTCTTGGAAAATAGCCTTGCTTCTTCATGATTGTAGCAATAGTAGGACTAACTTCATCAATCATGCCTACTTGGAAACCACCCATACAAGGTATCTCACCCACCTTAACACTCAAGGCAATGGGTGCTATAGTCAAAGCAGCATGGATAGTCACTATCTATCCATCCAAGTTGAATTGGATCTTATGATGCAAAGTGGAAGGAGTTCTACTAAGAGGATAATACCAAGCTCAGCCTAACAAAGTAGTAAAGTGATAGGAATGTCCGAGATAGTGAACTCAGTCACCACTTTAATTGGCCTAATCTTTACTAGCGCCTTAAAGATCCTAATACCAGTCTTCCTCGGGTCATCATATGCCTTAGTCACCATCTCACATGTCTCGAGGTCATCTTCCTCAACTCCAAATTTGTGTAAAATCTTCATAGGCACAATGTTGATGGTAGACCTATTATCCAACATGATGCAAGGTGAAGTCTTCCCTATAATCTCTGTGGTGATGAATAATGGGTTGTTGTGGTTTTTTCCTTTGAAAGGCAAATCATTATCGATGAAGGTGTTTACACTCTTTTCATTCATTCATTTGACTTGCCTTCTAGTCATAGCTATCAACATCTCACTAGGAGTGGCAGCCATTAAAATTTCCACATCTGCCAAAGCCTTCACGATAGCCTCTCTATCCTTTAAAGATGATATTAACAAGCCCCAAATGCTGGCACTAGCCTGAGTCTTCTTCATCTATTTCATGACTTGGTCTTCTTCTTCTTTGCTTTCTTCCTTGGTAACTTCTTTGCCTTTCTCTTTCTCAATTGTCTTCGTCTTCCAATTCTCATGGGAAAATCTACCATTACTTGCCACTTCTTGTACATTCTCACTCTTCCCTTTAGGTTTCTTTCCCTCATGTGTTTCTCCGTCATTTCTCACTTCCATTTCCTCTTTATCACTACTAAAGTCATCCCAAAAGTTAGGAAGAGTCTTGATTTTAGGGATATCATCCTATATACCCACGACTTTAACTTCCTTGCATTTCCTAGGTAAACTCTCTATTCTCACTATGCTCTTAGCTCTCTTTCCTTTCCTAGCTTCACTACCTTTTTTAACCTCGAGTCTTTTCGGTGGTAGGCCTCTTCCAGCCCCTTTTCTAGCCGTCCATTTCCTAGCGAAGGAACTTATTGATGTGGTTTTCGTCTCAATAGATGCTTCTTCATCTTTCACCTCTTCTTTCTTTTCCTTTTTATCCTCATTATCACTAAGGCAAATGAATTTGGGTTCTAGGCTTTGCATGACTCCTTTCACTGCAATGTTGGTCCATCCACCCTTCTTGGTCAAAATTCGGGCCGCCAAAGGAATGAGCTCTTCCTCCTCTTTCTCAATGATTTCTTTGGGTTCTTCTACTTTGGGTTTCTTTTTTGGGTCTACCTTTCTAGTGGACACTTCTTGTTTATCTTCTCCTTTCTTTCGACCCTTTTAACCTTGCTCAATTTGCTCTTTTCTTCAAAGGAGTTCATGACTTTTTCCTCGGTCAAGCCTGACCCAATCATGTTGGTTGATAGAGGAGGTATCGATTATAGTTAGGCAATAGGTTACTTCTTGTGTTGGGCTCTTCTATCTATGGATCAGGAATTTGACCATTGTCAATCAAATCTTGAATTTCAAGGCAAGTCGAGTGCAATCATCTATCTTGTGATTTGTCACCTAATGAAAACCACCCTTCTCATGGTGCCTCTAATTCTCGATAATGGATTTGGAAGTTCTGTTGGCGATAATGGTTGTAAAACCCCTCGACTTTCAATTTGACAAAGATCTTAGACAAAAGCTGTTGCAATCGATTGAACTTCCTTTGTTGAGTAACTACCTCCACCATAACATTCTTGGTGCCAGATCCACCAGTTTGATGGTAATGCCCCTCATTTCTTCTAGGATAGTTATTGTTGTTCTTCCTCTACCTGGCCTCCAAATCTTTTATTTGAATGCTCAAATTGTACAAATCTTTGAAAGTTTTGATAGGAAATCCAGCAAGCCTAGTGCCTATGAAAGAGTAAGCCGCATTGATCACCATGCAAACCCGGTCCTTGAGTAAGCCGCATTGATCACCATGCAAACCCGGTCCTTCTTCGTAGTCCTTGTGATCATTTTAGTGGCCTTGGCCCTCCAACAAAACAAGCATTCTGAAAAGATTTCGTTGGGCTTTTAGCGAGTTGTCTTCAAATCCCTCAAGGTTAACCCCAGTTGGGTATTGTACAGTTATTGTTTGACAAACTATTTGGACAACTCCTCTCAATCCTCTCAGACTATCTTAGGCAAGTTGTGATACCATACCACTGCATCATCTTCTAAAGACAACATGAAGTACTTCAAGATGTACTCGTTCAACAAATCGATGGTGCCCATGATAGCAATATATCATCTCAAATGAGTTTTTGGATTGCCCATTTTATTAAAATTGGGTAAGTTAGGCATGCAAAACATCAGTGGTAGGCCACTATCCTCAGCTAATGGAATATCACCTAGGTCTTCTATCCCTTCACCCCTTATTTTTTAAGAGTAATTGTAGTTTCTATATGTCTTTGCCCAACTGCTTAACCGATTCAATTTCTTCTTAAACAGTTGGGTTTTTCCCCTTATCTCTTCCTTAGCTAGTCTCACCTTCCTTACCACCATTAACATCGAGTAGTAGTGAATTGTGGTTTGGATTAGGCCCATTTTGAAATAAACTCTACAAGTTGGGCCAACTGTTGTTGAATTGTAATTATATAAGCCGCATTTGTGTCATTTTTGCATTGTTGTTAGATGCAGCCATTTCAACAACTGGTTTGTTGGTCTCAATTCTTGTCAAATGACCACCTTGTCTAACCCAAGCTATGATGACTACAAAACAAAGGTATTAATGCCATGCATGCAATGCATGTAAGCATGATATAATGCATGCTCATTACAAAACATGGACAAATTTTAGCCTTCCAACCTTATCTCTCCCACACAGATACGGTCAAGTCTCTTTCCTAGGATTTTAGGCCTCATTCCCAAGTTATCATTATGGGATACACGAATAAGGATTCTCTCATCATAATTCTAATATTCGAGTTGACATTAGCAACCTTAAGGTCCTCATAACATGTCTTCAAAACTTAGCACATAGCACATGCCCCTTTGTTTTCAAAAGGGGTGATATAGCATATGGCATTTGTTCATAGCTCCATGAAATTTTAATAATGTTTGTTCTAATCATGAAGGGCCAAGTCCATCAGCATGCAATGAACATGAGTCTTGATTCATCTGCATAGGCTTGAGTCATAAAGGTCTAATGGTTTGGGCTCCTTTGAGTGAGAGATGCCCCCTTAGGCCGATCTCTTTTTATACCAATTTAATGGTATGTGCTCAAAGATGGTGATACCAACATGAGTCATCAAGGGTCGAGTAGAGCCAAAGACTTCTCATGCGATTACCACAACTAGTTTAGGCAATTCGTGCTCAATGTGTGCTAAGTGTCGTGATACAATGACTAAAAATAACAAATTAAGTAATTAGAATCTGGTATCCCAATCAAAACCAAATTCTGATATCTCTAGTGGAGTCACCATTGTGAGCGAGGTTTTTATCTCGCCAGAGCATTTGTGACACGACATTGTTAAAGCCTCCTTTAAGACTTATGGGAACACAAACAAGCTATGAAGGCAAGTATGGAGAATGGAGTTGCCACCCATTTTTCTATTGGGAAAATGGATGATGGCAATCCAATCCTTCACTTTAGGACTTGAACAACCCTTATCCCTTTAGAGATGGGTTTAGGAAGGTAGGTACGAGCCATTGGGCTCACTTAGATGTAAATCTGGCCTCCACTAGAGTATACCAAATAAGAATAGCTAAACTTTGTCATATAGTCCACTTAAGTTATTCATTTAATGGACACATATTTTCAATTTTATCTTCATTAATCATGTGAGGTGTATTCAACAAGAAGAATTGTATATTAATACAAAGAAAAGGGTAGGAGAATAGGTTACAATTCCTTCAAACATGAGAATAAGGGATGGGATTACACCAATTTATTATTCAACAATAAAGTATTTCTAAACACTTCTAATATTCAATCATTTAATTCATAAAAACTTTATGCCGATCAAATATTTAATTTAAACATTCAATTTGAGATTGGATAAGTAATGAATTCCTCACCACCATATGTGAGTCTAATCAACGCTTATCAAGCATATTCATACATACATTTATTCAATCATTAATTCTAAGTGATGGTCCCTCACTTTCAAATGTGAGCCTACCACCACTTCATGGCATCATAGCATATTCATGGTCACTATTTATTATAAATAATCAATCAAAATTCTAAATAAAGCCATCAACTTAATCATGGTAATTCTACTTAATTTCGATAATTCTATCATAGTAAATCTACCTAAATATGGTAATTCTAGCCTAATCATTGTAATCACAGCCAAACATGGCAATTCTAGCCTAATCATGGTAATCATGGCAAATCACAGCATTTCTAGTCGAATCATGGCATCTTTAGCTTATTTCTAACATGCTACTTCCTAGCATAATTTAAAGCATTCGTAAGATTTCCTAGCATGGTTCTAATCATGTGCTCCTAAGTATGATTCTAAGGCATTCACCAAAGAAAAATAAACTCCTAAACATGTTTCTAGTAAACGAGGGATAGCAGACTTACCTTGACATGCTTAGCCAAGCTTGCAAAACAAACAAAGGATTAAAACAATTCATAATAATCCTAACCATGCTTCTAAGCATCAAAATTAAACCCAAACATGCTTATTCTAAGCAAAAATAAATCTAAACATGCTTAATTCTAAGCAACAAAATAAGAAAAGAAAATAGGAGGGAGAAGAGAGAACTACCATTAGGACGTACCCTTTTAGGATTTAGAGCAATATAAAACGCCCGAAGGAAAACTTTAGACTAGAAAGGACTCCTTGGAATTCTTACAAGTGTGTCCTAGAGAGAGAGGTATTGAGATATGAATTATGTGCTGAAAGGTGTGCAAGAGAGGGGTTTAAATAGTTGAGGGTTAAACCAAAAAGGAAAGAAAAATTGAATCTTTTTTTAATTTTGCAAGTAACAGCTGTCCGACATGGAAGGACCACCATTCGATTGTAAAACCACTGGACGATGATGTATGGATCATCGTACGATGGTAGGATAGGCGTCTAGTGGTCCTCTTACCACTGGTAGGCAGTTTGTTATATAAAAGGCAATTTCAGCCTTTTTATGCTAATTCCTCTGAACTTCTACTTGACTACAAGTAACTCTTCAAAATCAACTTTGATTTTCGATCCATAAAATTTTGTGAAAACTAGACGCAAAGGTCTATGACTCATCACCAAACTCTTTCTTGATTGGCTTTTGTGATTTTTCGAAGTTGAGTCTCGGTTTTCCTAAGTTCTTGGTCCTTCACCTTAGCAGACCTCTTTTTTCATTCAAGATTGATTCGGTTATTTCACATTGCTCAACACATGTACATCTTTCATGATTAAGCTTAAAAATCAAGTGTCTATATATCTCTAAAGAAACTAATATTGATTTGATTAGTAATAATAGTTTCAAAGGTCTAAATCTAGGACTAAACAAATAGATTAGATCCAGTTACACAACCTCCTACAATACCTCAATGTAGTGGGAGGATTGTAAGACAACCTGACAAATTCATAGGAGTATCACTAGATACTAGTGAAGATCAATCTGATCCTACTACTTATGAATAAGTAGTGAGTGATGATGATACTACTTATGAATAAGTAGTATCATCATCACTCACTACTTACTACTTATTCATAAGTAGTAAGTAGTGAGTGATGATGTATTCTAGTTTTGTTTGGGAACTGTAGATGTACCAGGGATAAAATTGAAAGGGTGCAAGCGGGTTTACAAGAGAAAGAGAAGAGTTCATGAGAATGTAGAGACTTTCAAGGCAAAGCTAGTTATACCCAAATGGAAGGGATCATACATGATGAGACCTTCTCGCTAGTAGCTATGCTAAAATCAATTTAGATTTTGTAATCCATTGCTACTCATTATGATTATGAGATTTTGCAAATGGATGTCAAGACATCATTTTGAATAGAAATCTTAACGAGAGCATATATATGGTGCAACCAAAAGGTTTCATTGAGAAAGACCAAGAGCAACAGGTTTGCAAATTGAAAACATCAATTAATGGTCTTAAGCAGGCATCAAGGTCTTGGAACTTAAGATTTGATCAAAAGATCAAAACTTATGGTTTTTTTTTTCAAAATGTAGACGAGTCTTGTGTCTACAAAAGAATACAAGACTAAAAGTTTGTGTTTCTAATTCTATATGTTAAGTAATAGGACTACTATCATTGGTGAAAATTTGGCTAGCTAAGCAATTCCAAATGAAAGATTCAGGGAAGGCTAGTTATGTTCTTCGAATCCAACTCATAAGGGATAGGAAAAACAAGACACTAGCATCTTCTTAGGCTTTCTACATGGAGAAAATTCTGGCCAAGTTTGCAATGCAAAATTCCAATACAGGATTACCTTTCAGAAATAGAATTAAGCTTTCTCAAGAGCAATCTCTCAAGACTCCTCAAGAGGAAGAAGAGATGAGATGAGTCTCATATGCCTCCATTATTGGGTTTACCATGTATGCAATGCTTTGTACTAGACCAGATATCTATTATGTAGTGGAAGTAGTTAATAGATACCGATCAAATTTTAGAAAAGAGTATTGGGTTGTAGTAAAGCATAAATTAAAGTATCTTCAATGGACAAAGGGGTATATGCTTGTTTCTGCAGGTGATTTAACACTAATTGGTTATACATATTCAAATTTCCAATCGGATACAGATTCAAGCAAGTCAATCCTTAGGATCAGTTTTCACTTTGAGTGGTAGAGCCATAATATAGAAGAGTATCAAGCAATGTTGTTTTGTTGACTACCATGGAGGCATAATATGTAGCAGCTTGTGAAGCAACTAAGGAGGAAGTTTGGCTTCGAAAGTTCCTTACAGATTTGGAAGTTGTTCCAAATGGAGAACACTTTATTGTGATAACTGTGTTACAATGGCTAATTATAAGGAACCAAGAAACCACAAGAGTGGAAAGAATAAAGAAACGAAGTACCACCTCGTGCGAGAGATCATGTAGTGTGAAGATGTGCAAATGTGTCACACCTACTCTAAAGGCAAGTAGGAGATTGTTAGGAAAATAGACTAACAAAAGGCATTGTTCTCTGTAAATTGTAAACATTGAATTAATAAATAAAGTTATTATTGTTTATTTATGCCCAAAATTTGATAGTATCAATGACTAAAGGCTCTAGAGCTTGTACATTGATAAAGTATTTGTATATATGAGTTATGTATGAGACATATAACTCTATCATAACTCAAAACAAGTTTACAACCTATAAACAAAAGCTAGACACTTTGTTTGGACAAGACTGTTGTGTTGTTTACCTTCAATGGAGAAATGGTGAGTCTTTGGCCATTTGAAGTGGAGACTTCAGGGCAAAGACACTTATGCATTAATGAATACATTGAACATGGACCGCATAGAAATTATCCATTTGGTGGAAATACCATGACCGAATGTGAATTTCTACACCTTAATCATGAGTGGGTAGCACACCTCTAGTATACAGGCTATCGTCTTGGACTAGAATAAAAAGTGAGATCTAGAAGAGAAAAGTCGATACCTTGGCTAGTTAGGATTGTAAGATCTATATGCTAATAGATACCATACCATAGATATAGAATTCATGACTCTAAAAGGATTGCAGAATACCACCTTGATGGTTTCACAAGGTTTTAAATGGTAAAATCATGGCCAAGTGTTTGATTAAGGATGTTCATTAAACTAAGATTTATTTTAATAAAGCTTAACACATTTGAATGTTGTAAAACTGGTATCAAAGACTTAAGATTTAATTGGAGGGTTAAAATGATAATTTGTAGCTAGCTCCAATTATTGGTATTTTATAAAGGGTATTTATGTAAACCTATTGCTCAATGGGTAGAGCCTTAAAGAAATAATTTAACTAGATTAAATTATTAAGATTTCTGTAAAGAGTATTTAATTCAAAGTGCAACTTTGAATAGTAAAATAGACCAAAGTTAATAGGTGGGGCCTACTACAATTATGAGATAATATAGTACTGAGTCAAACTTATTGGAGCTTGTAATTAAATATATCCATTAAGGTCCCTTGGGTGGTAATTGACTAACAAATTATCTAAACAAGGCTTGGACTTGAGAACTTAATTATTTAATTTAATTGGTTTAACTGGAAAATAAAGTTTGATATTAAATTAAATAAATAATAATTAGTAAACTAGTAAATGGGCTAACTTAATTAATGTGATTAATTATTAATTGGGCCTATTATTTAATTAATAAGATTAATTAAGCTATTAGGCTATTGGGTTAATTAAACAGTTAATTAATTAAAGGTTTGCTTATATGAGTTGGACCCTAAAAGCCTTTAAAGCACTTAGGGTTTATATTAGATATAACCCTAATTAAAATATGTTTACTAATTGTAATTAGACAAGGAATAAGTAAAAATATATAAGATATATTCAAAGCTTCACGTTTTGATGATTAGAGTCTCCAAAAAGCTAAAAAAGTGAAAGATATACGCCACTGTCTTGAGCAAAACAGGGCTTCTTTAAGTGACGTTTCAACTTCCGAGGCTCTCTTTGACCTTTGTCTTGTGTTCTAAGGTCTTGTCCAATGTTAATGGATGCGCCTACTTATTTGCAGACATAATCGAGAATTGAAATGAAAGAAAGCGGTATAAAATTTTGAAGCTTGTAGTTGCAAGATCCAAGTACCAGGGAGTATTCCCTTGCACTGATTGGATCAAAATCATGTTCGGGTTCCTAACATAGGTTTCAATAGATCTAACATATATATGTGTGATTCAATCCATCTGAGAAAGCTTCTAGTTTCTTTAATATTAGCTAGTAGCCTGAGACATTTGAAGTGATGTCAAGAAATTTTGTACTAAAAGAAGTAATTTGATTGGTATGATCCAGGGCTTCATTTTATATGCATTAAAAAGTAGCACAAATTCTGCCCACACTTTAGCACCTGGTAGAACGGCCCTTGGTGCAACAGCAAGTAACAGTTTTTTGGTTTTTTTTTTTTTTTGGGGGGGGGGGGGGTGGTGATTCAGTGGCAGTGGGTGGCAAAGTAGCTCTGTTACCTACATTATTAGGAGTCTCACATGTTATCTCAATAGATATCCATCATGTCTTATCTCTTTAAAAATGAGCAAATTTCTTCTAGAGTTGCTTGAGTATAAGGTATCATTAATACATAACTTAGTACTACTTATTAAAAGGATATTGGCTCTTCCAAAGCCCGTAATCAAATTTTACGAACAGTGATATAGTGTTAACTTCGGCTTCTAGTAAAGTTAACTTCAAGAAAATTTCTTATCCTTTAGGATTGTATGCATTATTGCATTATCAACTAGTCATAAATCTCAATCTCTTTTGAAGACGGGTATCATACAATTTTTGTCCATACTCTTTTATTTAAGAAAGTTTACATCAAATACATTTATAATAAATAAGAAATAAAGCGTAAAAATAAATAATGACAAAAGGAATAAATTGTTACAATTTAATTTATGTGGCCACTTTCATCACCAATCAAATGGTTATAGTCTTTTCAAATTAACACAAGAATTTGAGACATCTAAATTTATAAGATCCACTGAATCGTCAGCAACATATCCTCATAACCCTTCTAGGGTTTATTATGAAACTTTTTCCTTTATTTTATTTACTCCCCTTCTATTTGTATAGTTTATATTTTAGAAATAATAACTTCTATGCCAATAATCATTTCAAGGAAGTAGGATGATTGCATTCACTTTACAAAATAATGTCATTCATTTCTAGAAATGGTTCAATACCACTCACTTCAAAGACTGTGTAAAGTCAATAGGGAAAACTTTAGTGGATCAATTGCAGAACTCACTTTTCAATTCTTTATTGTGATATAATATAATGACCTTCGGTTTTACCCTTCAGAGATAAATAATCTTATTTCTCAATTGCCTTTTCTTAATGCATGATTTAATAATAACATTTAAATAAAAGAAAATTAAAAGCTATAACAAATATAAATTTACTTTAGATATAAAATGCAATAAATAAATTACAAACAGTGAGTTGATGTTCATATAAACTTCTCAAGATTAGAAAACTTAAAGTTACAGCGAAATAAATAACTGCTAGGCCAGAAAAACTTAAAGTTGCGGCCAAACAAATAATAAATAAACAAAATGTAAAAAATCCAACACTAATATAGGAACAATGTTAACTTAATACAAAAATGACAATGAGAGTAATGTTACACTTGCAAAGTCTACGTACAAAGTTTATATACAAAGTTGATGTCGCATCACTCATTCAAGGCCATGTTACTCATTAGCATTTATTACATTGACATTTTAATATTCATCCTCTATTCCTTTGATACCATATTTACTTTGTATATAAACTTTGTAAGTATAGTATTATTGATGAGAGTATTTATAGATTCATAATTAAAAGCAACAATAAATATGAAGTTAACATATCAGTAATGTAAGGTTAGAATAGTTAATGAACAATAATAACAATAAATGAACAATTCAAATCTAACTTATTTTTTTGATGTGGAAGATCCAACTTAATGATCACCACAAAACATACTTAGAAGGATAGTCATATCACATAATAAATAACATAACAAATGAAGTAAATGATATGATAAAAATGTGATACCTACCAATATCATTATTCAACAATCATGCTAATAATGTTCCAAACACTGGATTTTTTAAGGCTCGATGATGAAATGAAGATAATTGTTGAGCAATAGAAATGATCGAAAATGCCCTTGGAAGTCAAAAGGAGAAAGGTGAGAAGGGATTGATTGAGAGTCTCAAAAACCGACACATGACTTCAAAAAATCACAAAAATCAATCTTAGGGGAATCTGTTGACGAGTTATGCCGTTGAGAAGCTGCAGATGTCTAGTTCTCATAGAAATTTATGGATTATAAATCAAAGTTAAACTTGAAAAGTTACACACGATCGAACAGATGAAGGTCAAAAGGGACTTCATTGAGAAGTTACAAAGTAGGGAGGTCCAACCAGCTATTGTCTAACAGTCAGTCTGCTATCAAAGCATCGATCAGCTGTCTACCAATAGTCGATTGACTGTCAGAGTGTCGACCGGTGGTCTCTCAATAGTCAGCCGGCTGATGTCTGTGTATTTTTGAAAAATTTCAAATGAAACCTTCATTTTTCTGTTTCTCTTCTTCCTTTTTCAACCTCAACCCTCTCCTATATAAACAACCCTCCTCCTCACTTTTCAACACATCACAATCCTCTCTTCTCCCTCTTGAAGACACGCTTGAGAATTCAAGAAGTCTTTTCTAATTTAAAGTTTTTGGGTGTCTTATATTGCTCTAAATCTGGAAAGAGTACGTCTTAAGTGCAGTTCTCTCTTCTCCATCTTTATTTCTTCTTTATTTTTCTTGCTTTAGAATAAGAATGTTTAGTCTATGCTTAGAATAAGCATGTTTAGGTTTTATTTTAATGCTTAGAAGCATGTTTAGGGATTTTATGAATTGTTTAATCCTTTGTTTGTTTAGCGAGGTGAAAATGCGTGTCGAGGTAAGTCTGCTTTCCTTGCTCTATTAGAATCATGATTAAGAATTTATTTTCTTCGCGAATGCTTAAAATCATGCTTAGAAACACGTGTCAAGAATCATGCTTAAGAGCGCATGAATAGAATCATGCTAGGAAAACTTATGATTGCTTTGCATTATGCTAGGAAATAGCATATAGTAGATATGAATTACCTTAATTGCCCCTTGAATGCTTGGATTGAGCTAGAATAGTTTTGCTTGATTTTAATTGATTAAACTAGGCTAGGAATGCCATAATTCACTATAAATTGATAAGAATTATGCTATAATAGCAATAGGTGGAATTACCATGATAGAATTATCAAATATGGGTAGAAGTGCCATGATTCCAGATTATGGCTTTATATTTAATTAATTGTTATGAATGAATGTATGAATATATATATATATATACTATGTTTAGAAGTATAATTGTATGATATTATGAAGTGATGGTAGACTAGCATTGATGGTGAGGGACTATTACTTATAATAATAATTGAATATATGAATTTGCATGTAGAGACTTGACAAGCATTGAATAGACTCACATATTATGGTAAGGAATTCACTATTTATTAAGTCTTGAATTGATTGATTTGATATGCACGAATATGCTTTCTATTATTGAATACTTTAATTATATGAATGAATGAATGAGATATATGAAGTGCTAGAAGTAGTTTATTATTTTATTATTGAAGAACAAATGATGTAATCCTCTTCCCATTCCCCTATGTTTGAAGAAAATGTAATTCTATTCTCTTCTTTCTTTCTTTCTATGAATATATAACTACTATGACTGAAAATCACCTTATTTATCTAACGAAGATAAAATTGGAATGTGTGCATAAAATGATCCATTTAAGTGAACTGTATAACAATATGAGCTATTTTAATTTGGTATACCCTAGTGGAGGCCGGATTTTGATTCGAGCGAGGTGAATGGCTCGTACTTAACTTTTTGAACCCATCTCTGAAGGGATGAGGATAGTTTAAGTCGTGAAGCAAGGGATCAAATTGCCCCCATTCATTCCCAATTGAATAATTGGGTGGCGACTCCATTTCTTCAGACGTGGCCATAAACACTCTAGCGGAATGAAAGCCCCGCTCATAGTGGCAACTCCATTGGGGATAAGAGAAGTTGATAATGATTGGGATACCAAATTCTAATACCTTATGTTGATATTTTGAGTCCTTTTATCACGACACTTTGCATATAATGAGCATGAACTACCTAAACTAGTCGTGTGGCATGGCATGAGAAGTCTTTGACTCCATTCAATGACTGATGTTGGTGTCACCACCTTTGAGCATGTGCCATTAACTTGGTATAAAAAAAGACCAGCCGAATGGGGCATCTCTCGCTTAAAAGAGAATCTTGCATTTAAGTTAAGGTTATCATGACGCTTAAAAGCCATGTTATGATAATCATGGAGAATCCAACATCAACTTGTATGTTGGAATTAGGTGAGAGAATCTTGCATTCGCATGATGATGACTTGGAAGTGAGGCCAAAAATCCTACGAAAAGAGACTTGACCTCACATGTGTAGGAGAAATAAGGTTGGAAGGTTGAAAGTGTGTCTACGAGCTCTTATGAGCATGCATCATATTATGCATAAATGCATGAATGCATGGCATTAACACCTTTGTTTTGCAGCCATCATAGCTTGGGTTAGATGAGGTGGTCGGTTTACAAGACAAAACGAACCAATCATGGAAATGATTGCATCCAACAACAACAACCATGAAATGGTCCAATTGAGAACTGACATAACTGGACCCCAACAACATATGGCCCAACTTATTGAAGTACTCCAAAATGGGCCCAACTGCATGAACCAACGACTGCCCAAAGGTGAAGGTGATGGTGAGACCAGCCAAGGTAGAGATAGGGGAAAGGCCCAGCTAGCCAAGATGAACCCAAATTAGTTAGGCAGTTGGCCAAAGACATGGAGAAGGTCAAATCCCTATTAAAGAAGAAGGGAACTAAAAGGGGTCGAAGACCTAGATGACATCTTGCTCATGGAGATAGTGATTTGCCACCAAAGTTTTGTATGCCAGACTTGCCCAAGTTTAATGGAGAGGGCAATTTGAAGATGCATTTGAGACAATATGCTGCTGTTATGTCCATCACTCCTTTGTCAAAGGAGTATATCTTAAAGTACTTCATGCTATCCCTAGAAGATGATGTAGTAGTATGGTACCATGATCTCCCTAAAAAGGTTCGAGAGGATTGGGAAGAACTATCTGAATAATTTGTGGAACAATATCTCCATAATAACCAGCTAGGGTAACCTTAAGGGATCTAGAGACTACTTGCCTGAAGCCTAATGAGACTTTTTCGGAGTGACAAAGCTACCAAGATTACCACACGGCTCACGAAGAAGGACCAGGTCCGTATATTGATCAATGGAGCCCATGCCTTTATCAATAATAGATTGCAGGCTTTCTAATCAAAACATTTGAAGACTTGTATGATTTGGGCATACAAATAGAAGATTTGGAGTCCAAGCAGAAGAGAAGCAATAGCTATTACCTTAGAAGAAATCAGGGGCAATACCAGCAAGATAGTGGATGTAGCACGAAGAATGTTGAGGTGAAAGCGATAGCTTTAAAAAGGTAGTTTAGTCATTTGGGAAGACCATTGTCAAACATCTTCGCAAGATTGAGAGCCAAAGGGATCTTAAAACCATTACCACAAAGAGAGCTTCCAAATCTATTGCCAAGGAATTGAAGGCATCATGAGAAGTGTGAATTTCACCAAGTGACCGATCACAAGACGACGATTACAGTTGTCTCCACCATGAGATCCAAGACTTGATCGACAAGGGCCAGATTCCCAATCCAGAGATATAAGAGCCCAACACAAGAAGTAATCCATTACCCAACTATAATTGGGTATCTCCTCTAATGACCAACATCATTAGGTCAAGCTTGACCAAGAAGCAAGTTATAAATTCTTTTAAAGAGAGTCGATCTAGCAAGATTGAGAGAGCCAAGAGAAGGGAGAAGTCCAAGCTTGAGCAACAAGAGTGGTCCACTAGAAAGGTGGCCACAAAGAAGAAGTCTAAGGTCAAAGAGCACAAGGAAGAAAAGCCCAAAGATATCATTGAAAAGGTAAAAGACGAGCCCATTCCTTTGGCAGGAGAGGAGTACATGCGCAGGCTTGTAGACTCGTGAGCTAAACGACTGAACTCATTGGTTCACAAAAAAATTCCAATCCACCTCAGCCTACGATAGCAAGAGGAGCACGACAAAGGGAGTCAATGAATAGAAACCTTTGGGAGAAGACGACCTGACTGCAGATGGTAGATAGCTACAACCAGGTAGTCCTTCTTATAAGCTAAGCCATTTCCTGTTACGGATCAAAACCTTATTGCATGGGATATTCTTACAAGGAAGAAGTGAAATAGCACCAAAAGCCTAAAGAAAGGAAAGGTGCTCGTCGGACCATAAGAATATGTCTCTCAGATTTTTACCAAGAATGGTGGATGGACCAATATTGTAGTACAGAGAGAAATGAAGCCTAGAACTTGAATTTGTGTAGCTTAGTGACAGTGAGGAGGAGGAACAACAAATAGTTGATAAAGAAGAAGTTGAGGTGGAAGAAGACGAGCAACCTTCACTAAGAAGAAGTCCACCCATCTAGTGCCTTTGCCAAGAACTAGATGGCTAGAAAAGAGGCTAGAAGAGATCCACCACCTAGAAGACTTAAAGTGAAGAAGGGTAGCAAAGCTAGGAAATGGAAGCAAGTTGAGAGCCTTGAGAAGAAAGAGAGCCTTCCAAACTTTTGGGCTGACTTTAGTAGTGATGAAGAAGAAAATGAAGTAAAAGTTGAGGGAGAAACACTTAAGGGTGAAAGTGAGAACGTATAAGGAGTGACAAGGAGTGGAGGATTTTACCATGAGAAAAAGAAGGAAAAATTGATTAAGAAAGAGAATACTATTGAGAAGGGCAAGGAAATTGCCAAAGAAGAAACCAAAAAAGAACAAGATAAAGTCATCAAACAGTGGAAGAAAACTCAGGCGAGTGCTGGCATTTGGGACTTGTTGATCTCATCCCAAAAGTATAGAGAAGCCATGGCGAAAACTTCGGTAGAGGTGTAGATATCAATGGCTGTTACTCCAAATAAGACGTTGGTTGCTGTGACTAGAAGAGAACTTAAGGGGGTAAATGAGAAGTGCATCATCACCTTCACCAATGATGACCTACCTTTTGAAGGAAGGAATCATAACAAGCTATAGTTCATCACCATTGAGATTAGTGGAAAGACATCTCGTTGCATCATGGTGGATGATAGGTCCACTATCAATATTGTGCTTATGAAGATATTGCACAAATATGGGGGCAGTGAATATGAACTTGAGTCTTGTGAGATAGTGATCAAGGCTTATAATGACTTGAAGAGGAATGCCATTGGGATCTTCAAGGTGATAGTAAAAACTGGCCCTATTGAAGTAATGACCTAGTTTACAGTCCTTGACATTCCAGTTACCTTTGTAGCTTTGTTAGGCCAAGCATGGTTTCATCCACTTGGTCACTTTGCATTAGAAGATTGGATTCAACATGGATGGGGTGAATTTGACCATTCACGTAGCCTCAATAATTGCACCGTTGCTCTGAGTGTGAAGGTTGGAGAAATAGCATACATGGGAGGCTTCCATGTAGCCATGATAGATGAAGTCAGTCTTACCATTGCTGGAATAATGAAGAAACAAGGATACTTGCTAGGAACTGGGCTTAGGAGGGATGGAAGTGGTTTGCCATCTCTTCCAGATTTCAAAGGCCAAACTTCTAAAAGAGGGTTGGGTTATGCGTCCAATGGGGAAGAAGAAGACTTTGAGCCCAAGAAGGGGAGGTTTTACAAGTTTGTCAAGGCCTAAGATATGAAGTATGTAGGAGCCATTGAACCATGGGTTTACAAGGGAATGTTAAAGCCTGAATTTGAGATTTTCAAGGATATCCTTTAGGCCAGAATCTCCAAAGGATATGACTTGGCAGAAGAAATTAAAAAAGAAAATATCAATGAGGAGGAGCATCAAGATAAAAAATGGACTCATCCGTCGACCTCGCTGCCTTCATCAAAGAAAGGATCAATGATGTTTTTGTTCTTGGCCTATTTGAAGAACAAGACATTGTATATGTTTTAAAATTAAATGCAATAAAGAATAATTTTGTTTACTTGTTTGATGTCTATCCTAATGGCATTGTGCATGATAATTTGCATTTCACTAGCATATTTGACATTACACCATTCGAACTCATGACATTAATCTTGGTACAATTGAAAAACCCAAGAACATATGCATTGCACTTGATACAACTATTGAAAAAAAGAGAGAAATTTGAAAATTTACTAAAGAAATACGAAGAGGTCTTTGCCTGGTCCCACGATGACACGCTTGGAATCGATAGAAGTATTGCTGAGCACATGATTTTGAAATATTCGCGCATGAAATCGGTCAAGCAGAAGTTGAGAAGGTTGAGACCAGAATGGGCTCAAAAATCAAGAAGGAAGTCTCTAAATATATTAAAGCCAAGTTTCTAGATGTGGTGAAGTATTCCCAATGGTTAGCCAACATCGTGCCAGTGGCAAAGAATGATGGAAGGGTCTGATTTTGTATTGATTATCGAGACTTGAATAAATCCTCACCAAATGATGATTTTCCTTTGTCTCACATTGATGTGTTAATGGATAGCGCTGTCACTAGTTTAATGTTTTCCTTTGTAGATGGGTTTTCTAGGTATAAATAGATAATGATGGCAAACGAAGACAAGATGAAAACGACCTTCACTACCGAGTGGGGAACCTACTATTACAAGGTAATGCCTTTCGGGTTAAAGAATGTAGGGCCGACCTACCAATGAATGGTGAGACGCTCTTTCACGACATGATACAGAAGGAGATAGAAGTTTATGCAGATGACATGATGGTGAAATATGAGACTCGAGAAGGTCATTTGAAGCTTTAGACAGATTCCTGGAAAGGGTGAAGAAGTATAAGCTAGGGATTAATCCAAACAAGTGTCTTTGGAGTCACCTCAGGGAAGCTATCCATTAACACATCAATGTGAGACAAAGGAATTCGATTACATTAGTTGGTTCATTATCAAATTGACGATAGTTTATGCATCGATCTTTAGGCTCCTAAAAAAGGATCAGCCAGTGATGTGGAATGATTAGTGCTAAGAAGCATTTGAGAAGATTAAGAAGTACATGTAAAACCTGCCAGTTTTGAGACCGCCAAAACCTGCCAGTTTTGAGACCGCCAAAACCTAGTAAGAATTCGATTCTTTACTTGGCTCTTGAAGAGGAGGCCATAGGTGTTATGCTAGCATAAGAAGATAGCAATGGTGTAAAGCATACCATCTGTTATCTTAGTAAGAAGTTGATACCATACAAGATGAAATACAACTACGTGGAGAAAACATGCTTAGCCATGGTGTGCTCTCAAAGAAGTTAAAGCATTATTTTCAATCTTATAAGATTAAGGCTGCCTCAAAAGAGAATCCAATAAAATATCTTTATGAAGCACCATCTTCAATGGGTGTAGACACTGGATTTTCGAGGCTCAATGATGAAATAAAGATGAATTTTGAGCGAAAGAAATGATTGACATGCCTTTAGAAGTTAAAGAGGAAAGGGGTGAGAAGAAATTGGCAAAGGGTCTCACAAACTGACACATCTAGAAGAAGTCTATTGATGAACCATATACAATTGCGAAGCTACGAATGTCTAATTCTCATAGAAATTTACAGATCATAAACTAAAGTTGAACTCAAAAAGTTATGCACGATCGAACAGATGAAGGTCAGAAGGGACTACACTGTAAAATTATAAAATAGGAAGTTACGGAGTGTAAATAGCCGCCTGACTGTCGGATAGTCGCCTAGCTATTAGCGAAAAGCTGTCTAGTTGTTAAACAACTGCCCACCTATTTGCCAATAGTTGTTCTGCTGTAGTCCACTTATTTTTGGAAAATTAGAATTAGAACCTTCCATATTTGATTTTTCTTTCATTTTTCACTTGCACCCTTTATATAGTTCAACTATATAAAACCCCCTCCTGCTCACTTTTTAGCATACATCAAATTCATCTCTTCTCTCTATTGAAGGCACACTTGAGAAATCAAGGGTCTTTTATAGTTTAAAATTTTTCGGTATTTTATATTGCTCTGAACCCGAAAAGGGTACATCCTGAGATCAATTTTCTCTTCTCCCTCATATTCTCTTATTTATTTTTCTTACTTAGAATTAAGCATGTTTAGGGTTATCGATGCTTAAAATTAACATGTTTAGGATTTATTTTTATGCTTAGAAGTATGACTAGGATTTTATGGAATGGTTTAATCATTTATTTGTTTTACAAGGTGGAAACGCATGTTGAGGTAAGTTCGCTTTCCTTTCTTTTATTAGAATTATGTTTAGGAATTTATTTTCTTTGTAAATGTCTTAGAATTATGTTTAGGAGCACACGAATAGAATCATGCTAGGAGAACTTATGATTTCTTTGAAGTATAGTAGGAAATAGCATAAAATAGGCATGAATTACCTTAATTGCCCTTGAATGATTAGATTAAGCTAGAATAGCTTTGTTTTACCATGATTGCTTGAAGTAATCTAGAATATGCCATGATGACTATGTTTAGGCTAGAAATGCCATGATTCCTTATAAATTGATATGAATTATAATAAAATAGCAATAGGGAGAATTATCATGGTAGAATTATCAAATTTAGGTCGAAGTGTCATGATTCTAGATTTTGGCTTTAGTTAGAATTCTAATTGATTGATATGAACACATGTATGAATATACCATGTTTAATTGTATGATGCCATGAAGTGGTGGTGGACTCATGACGGTGGTGAGGGACCATCACTTAGAATAATTGAATGCATGTTTGAATAATGCCATGAAAGATGCTTGATAGACATTGAATAGACTCACATATGTTGGTGAGAAATTCATTATCTATTGAGTCTTGAAGTGGTTTTTATATTTGATATTCAAATGTATGATTTCTTTTATAAATATATAGAATATTTTTGAAGTATTTAAAGTAGAAGAAGCGATGTAATCCTCTTCCTTTCCCCAATGTTTGAAGGAAATGTAATCTATTCTCCTCCCTCTTTCTTTGTATGAATGCACAACTTCTATGAATGAAATCGCTTTACATGTCTTAAAGAAGGTAAAACGAACAATGTGTGCATAAAACGACAACTCTAAGTATAACAACATGAGATATTTTTATATAGTATACCATAGTGGAGGTCAGAATTTGATTCAAGTGGGTTGAATGACTCGTACCTAACTTTCCGAATCAATCTCTAAAGGGATGAGGGCAGTTTAGGTCCTAAAGTGAGGGGCCGAATAGCCCCCATTCATTCCCAATTGAATAATTGGGTGGCGACTCTATTTCTTCAGACGCGCTCATGGCTTGTTTATGTTCCTTTAAGTCTTGAAAGATGCTTTGATATAGTGTCGTGGTCGCAAACGCTCTGACGGGATGAAAGCCCCCGTTCATAATGGTGACTCTATTAGGGATAAAAGAAGTTGATTCCGATTAGGGTACCAAATTCTAATAGCACATTTACACATCAAAAAATAAGATTATCTCCCAAGTATAGGAGTGTCAAAGTAATAAACCTGGTAACACCAGGGTCGATCCACGAAGAAGGCGATTTAGCGGTACAAACTAAAAGATGAATAAATATAATATGAATGATTTAAATAAATAACAAGATAATGTTAACAAATATAAGTAAAGATTGTAGGTGGTACTACCGACCATTCAAATGTAAAACAAAAACAAAAGGTGGTAAAGCCATCAATGGAAATAGGTGGTAAAACCTACTATAGCAAATGAAGGAACAATTTCATAAGTAATAAACAAGAATACTTAAATTACACAAAGTAAGAGAAATTGACACAATAATAATGAAAGCTAAGGTTAGGGGATTTGCCCTTGATATATCAAATAAGGGTCAATAACCTAAATATAACTCAATAGGAATCCACACATCAAAGAGGTTCCAATCGGAATATATGTCATTTAAGCCTGTTTTAGTTATACAAATTATATTTGTTTCGTTACCAATTTTATACCACTTCTTGTAAATGGGTTCAAGCATCCAATGTACCAATCACCATATGTCTATAACAAATCAAGGTTCCTAACTAGACTTGCGTCGTAAGGAACCACCATATGACCTCTAGAAAAAATCCAAGCATTTGATGTGCCAAGGATTGTTTACAATGGATCAAGACCTCCAATTTACGAGTGGTGTCAAGATTTATTAGGGAAATAAATATAAATCATATAAAATAAATCATACAAGACTATGATTTTTAAGCACATATTAAAATATTAGAGGATCCTTATTCTCATATCAAGGGTTTCACCCTTTCAACTTAGCAAAAGAGAATTTAGCAAGACATTATAAAAGAAAGAAAACAATTTGCAAGAAAAAGAAATTTTATTAATAACATTAGGAAAACAAAACACGGGATAGAAAGACATAATAATAAAAGATCCTAGCCAGAGCTAAGATTCCTAATGGGTGACAATGCACCTCTATGTATAGATACATTCGGGGGCAAACTTGTCAAATTACAAAGGGACAATTGTAAAATATCTTGTTGACAATTTGGATCATCATGTGCACTGAATTTGACCATCAATTTCGGCATTGAATGATTTAGAATTTTGATCACATGTCTTCATGAAGTTTGTAGATATTTCTCTCATCTTTCTAGAACGTCTTGATTCATATGATTTGGATATGTATATCAAGAGATATGGTCAAAATATGGAGGTATGGTCAAGCTAGGCTAAAACTACAGATGGGCTCACTTCAAGACCATTTTTGGTCCACTAAAAGCCAGAATTTCATGATGCTTGTGAATGCAATCTTGAAGATGATTTAATCATCTTTCCAACAAATTAAGATTTACACCATTCTAATCTTTAAATAGAAAGTTATACCCAATTTACAAAACCTACAACAAAAACTGAAATTAAGATGAAGCTAATTTAAAAGATACAAAGACTACAAATATACTTAAGTTGGGGAATTTTATGACACTATTAGTGCAAAATAATAGCTTAAGCTGTTATTAATCATACACATTTAAGTGTTCACAACTTATGCTGGCATTTTGAGTCCTTGCATCACTATACTTTTACACACAACGAGGATGAACCACCTAAACTAGCCGTGTGGCATTGGCATGAGAAGTCTTTGGCTCCATGCGACCCCTAGACGACTCATGTTGGTGTCACCACCTTTGAGCACGTACCATTGATTTGGTATAAAAAGAGATCAACCCAAGGAGGCATCTCTCGCTCAAAGGAGCCCAGACCATTGGACCCTTGAGACTCAAGCCCACGTAGATGAATCTAGAAATTTTTAATAGGATGAATATCCAAAGCCCATGTTGAAATGCATGTCCATGGATGTAAATTCCACATGATTAAGAATAAGATCAACTCAAACCTCATGAAACCATGAACAAATGCCACATGTTGAGTCACCTATAAAGAACAAAATGGGGACATATGCCATGAGTTAAAGTTATCAAGATGTTTAGAAGCCAATGTATGAAAATCATGTAGAATCCATCATCAACTTGTTTATTAGAATTAGGTGAGAGAATCTCGTATTCTCACATCCCATGATGATGATTTGGGAATGAGGCCAAAAAAAACCTAGGAAAAGAGACTCGACTTTACGTGTGTGTGTGAAATAAGGTTGGAAGGTTGAAAGTGTGTCTATGCCCTTGTATGAGCATGCATCATATCATGCATGCATGTCCTTAACACCTTTATTTTGTAGCCATCAAGCTTGCATTAGACGAGATGGCCAACCAAAACGAAGAAATGGGACAACGAGGGGCTCAAGTCATTGAGATTTTGAGAGAAGTAGGTGAGCTAATTACAACTGCAATAGTCGATCAATAAGAGAGGATTAGTAAGATGAGTACGGACACAGAAGCATTGCCCAGCTGATAGAGTTGTCTACCCAAAGACTTGCTTCAACTTCAATACCACTTTGATCATTACAAACTTTGACCGTTGAAGGAAGGTTGAATCAATCTAGTAGGTTAACAAATCATCCAAGGAAGTTCAGTTAATTGGAATGACCCATGTTTGAGGTATTTGAAGAACTTCGTGCCCAATTAGTGTTACTCCCTTTAGCATCAAAACCTCATCAAAATCGTCGTTTAGCCAATCATAAGCATCATGAATATTGTGCTTGTCACAAACTGACTGTTCATGTTACCAATATATGTCATCGCATTTGCCATGAGATGCAAGACTTGATTGATAAGGGCAAGATTTCCAACCCAGAGTTAGAAGAACCTAACACAAGAAGTAACCCATTTTCCAATCATAATTAGATAACTCCTTTAATGACTAACATGATTGGGCTGGGCTTGACCAAGGAGCAAGTTATGAATTCTTTTGAGGAGAGTAGATATAGCAAGGTCAAGAGAGTTAAAAGAAGGGAGAAGTCTAAGCTTGAACAACAAGAAGGGTCTAGTGGAAAGGTGGTCACGAAGAATAAGTCCAAGGTCAAATAGCCCAAAGAAGAAAAAACCGATCATTAAAGGGGGTGGCAGATGAGCCCATTCCTTTGGCAGCCCAGATTTTCACCAAGAAGGGTGGATGGACCAACATTGCAGTAAAAGGAGGCAAATGAAATTTGGAACCCGAATTTGTGCGTGGCCGAAGAAGGAGGGGCCACAAAAAAGGAAGAAAAAGAAGAAGTTAATGTAGAAGAAAAAGAGACCTCCACCACATCATCAAATGCCTTTGCTAAGAAGTGGATGGCTAGAAGAGCCCTACCACCTAGGAGATTCAAGGTGAAGAAAGGTAGTGAAGCTAGGAAAGGGAAATGAGTTGAGAGCCTTATGAGAAGAGAGAGTTTACGTAGAAGGTGAAAAGAAGTGAGAGTCATGGGAATATGGCATGACATTCCTAAAGTCAAGAACCTTCCAAACTTTTGGGCTAACTTTAGTAGTGATGAAGAGGAAGAGGTGAGAGCTAAGGGAGAAACAATTAATGAGAGTGAGAATATCCAAGGAGTGACAATGAGTGGTAGATTTTTCCTTGATAAGGAGAAGGAAAAACCAATTGAGAAGACTATCAAGAAAGGTAAAGAAGTTACCAAGGAAGAGGCAGACTGAGTTATCAAGCAATTGAAGAAAACCCATGCAAATGCTAGCATTTGGGACTTGTTGATCTCATTCCAAAAGCATAGAGAAGCCATGATGAAGGCTTTGGCGGAGGTGCAAATATCAATGGCTATTACTCCAAATGAGATGTTGGCTACCGTGATTGGAAGATAACCCAAAAGGGTAAATGAGAGGCGTGTGATCACCGTTACCAATGGTGACTTACCCTTTGAAGGATAATAAGTCATTGTACATCACTGCTATTTAACAACAAATGGCCTAATTCATTGAAGCTCTACAAAATGGGCCTAACCACATGAACCAACCTCCACCCGAAGGAAATGTTGGTGATGAAGGTGAGACTCGCCAAGATAGAGATAGGGAAAAAAGCCAAACCAACCAAGATGAGCCTAAATTAATCATGCAGTTGGGTAAAGACATGGAGAAGGTCCAATCCATATTGAAGAAGAAGGGGCTAAAAGGGATCAAGGATTTGCCTCCAAAGTTTCGCCTACCAGACTTGCCCAAGTTCAATTGAGAGGGCAATTGAAAGACCCTTTTGTGGCAGGATGTAACTGTCATGGCCACCACTCCATTATTGAAGTAGTACATCTTTAAATACTACATGCTATCCTTATAAGATGATGTAGTAGTGTGGTATCATGATATTCCCAAAAGAGTCTGAGAAGATTAGGAAGAGCTATTCGAACAGTTCCTAGAATAGTATCACCACAACACCTAATTAGGGGTAACCTTAGGGGAATTGGAGAGTACTCGCTAGAAGCCCAATGAGACTTTTTTATAGTACCTAGTCCGTTAGAGGGCCAAAGATAACCATGATGCCTATAGAGAAGGACCAAGTCCATATGGTGATCAATGGAGCCCATGCCTTCGTTAGTGATAAACTTGCAGGCTTCCAGTCAAAACATTTGAAGATTTATATGATTAAGAAATCAGAATAGAAGATTTGGAGGCTAGGCAGAAGAGAAGCAGCAATAGAAATCAAGGGCACTATGACCAATCAAGCAGGACAGACAACGAGGATGCATAATTACATGTTCAACACAAGACTTGATTGATAATGGAAGAATTCTTGACCTAGAGAAAGAATAATGTTATTTTGAAATGCTTTGTTTTTAGAATGTCATTTGGATGTAAGTCATGAGTTTATTTGATGATCATTGATGAAATCATGATACTCATTGAAAATAGATTTTTGGTAATACATGAGATTGTGTTGTTTGCATGCTTGACTCTTTTTACTAAATGAGTTTCATTCTTGATTCTTTAACATTTGAGCATAATAGCCATGAATATAGAACTCTTTATATCACTTGGAGAAACTTTATGTGATTAAAGGATTGTGTTCAGATCTCATAAGACTCTAGAACCCATTTGATCACCACTCGAGGCGAAATCCTAGGCTTCACAACATGAGGGAAGTGATTTAGGCCTTCTTTGGATTGATTGAGCATTTCAAGCCTACCTATGCTTGCTTCATTGTTCCCAGTGCACCCTATTGAGCCTAATCAAGCATTTTCTTTGTCAAACCACAAAATTTACCCTAACGTTAGAAAAATTTTCCCTACATAGTACCTTTCACTTATAGCATATGAATATTCTAGAAAAGAGCATTAAGAGCCATGCTTATGGGAGAATGGAAATAATTTGAGAAGTTTTGTGCTATTTTTTAGCTTGAAATAAAAGAAAAAAAAAAAGTGGAAAAAGAAGAAAAGGAAAAAGAAAAAAGAAGAAAAATAAAAAAGGAGAGTGCTAATCTCATTGCTTGTAAAGTTTAGCGTGTAGCCACTCAAAATCAAAAGCAAAGCAAACACAGTGGATGAAGACTCAAAGTTTGGGGGTACAAATGGAAGAAGTTGATGCTCTGAATTAAAACCTAGAATGATTGTATGATTATGGGTGAGATAGCCTTATAGTTTCCTTTATCATACCTTGACCCTAGCCTATCATTATAAGCTTGTTAAAGCCCTAATGATTCTTGATGTTGTGATGAGCCTACATTAGCAGAGAGTTATGTGAAAAGTGAGCTTTTGATAGTCCTTCTATCATTAAAGATTGATGACTAGTTTCTATTTGCAAAAAGCTACTCGAGTCTTAACAAGTGAAGAATGATTGGCCATACACACCTACACAAAGAATCTTGAATGAAGCAATTCTAGCATTAAAATTGAAATTGTGAATAGTCATTATGTCAATGCATCACCTTTGAGCTATTGAATTTGAGAAATCTTTGAAGAATTCAAATATGAATCAAATTGATGCACAACTTAAATTTAGCATTTCAACTTATTATTGGAGGATACTGGATGAATAAGGCAATCTGCCATTAGTTCCCATCAATGGCATCAAAGAAGGCAACCTTGCCACCAATAATGAAGAAGCAAGATATGTGGAAGAAGTTAGCCATTGTATCGAACATGGATTTCTACAAAGATGAGGAATAATGCCCTTAAAGCTAGATGAAGAAATTCCCCAAGATAGTGTTGAACTCTTCATATGGGAGGTAAAGAATCGCTTGTTCATCTTGAGAAGTGAAAAGAAGCAGAAGGCAGAGGGTTGTCCATTCATCTTGAGAAAGAAAAGAAGCAAGAGGTGCAAAGAATTGCACTAACTATTTTGAAAATCATGGCAGATATAATTATCTTATTCATCTCGAATGAAGTGTAAGAAATGGTGCCAGAATAGATAGCCTCTCTTGTAAGCAAATCTGAAAAAAAAAAAAAAAAGCATGCTAAGTTGAAAACCTAAAAAGGTGACTTAGGCAAAAATTAAGGCAAGCCCGCTAAGTTGAAAACCTAAAAGGGCAACTTAGGCAAAAGTTAGAGCAAAAAAAAAAACTACTAAGTTGAAAACTCAAAAGGGTAGCGTAGGCAAAAGTTAAGGCAGAGGAAAAGAAGAATAAAAGCCCATTGAGTTGAAAACCCGAAAAAGGTGGTTCAGGCAAAAGTTAGGGCAAGCTTGTTAAGTCAAAAACCAGAAAGGGCAGCTTAGGCAAAATTAGGGCATGAGAAAAAGGAAAATAAACCTGTTAACTTAAAAAAAAAACTAAAAGGGCAACTTAGGAAAAAGATCGGGTTAAAGAAAAATACCTAAAGAAGTAGAAGACTACTACTGAATCTTTGACTAGGATTGATCCTGACACAATCTAGGCCAATCAATGATCAAGGGACTTGCCATGAAACCGGGTCCCATCTAAGAAGTGATGGTCATAAGATGTGGGTCTTCGAGACCATTTGGTAAAACAAATAGAAGCTATGCAGGAATGCAGAACTGAAGAAGGCAAAGCCAATCAGACAAGCTGCTATCCATAATCTTAAGCAAAGGGTTGATGGAGGACAATATAACTCTACCACTTCTAGTGTGAATGCCCAAGGTAGAAGTTGGGAATCCAAAGAATTTGATGAGATCAGATATTAACGGTGTCTCAATAGTTGGCACAATGATGCGTTAAGAACTGGATGAATAACAATCGAGTATAACCTAGAATTCCTCATATAGGGGGCAAAGCTCTTGCCCATTGAAATGAAAGATATGATCGTGAGGATCCCATAAGGTTGTGCATTCCTTAAGAAAAGGAACATTGAGCCCTACATGTTAAAGGAATTTCAGATTGTAGAGTCTACTAGATTCGAGTCGTTTCCAATCATCATCTTTTCAAAGCTTCAAGAGAGGTTAGAGGCCTTTTAGAATAGCCTTAAACATGTTAGAAAATGCGAGAAGAGGCATTGCAAGGTGTGAGGAGAAGTAGAAGGGAAAAATAGAAGGCTGATGACAACAGTCGTCACTTTCAATCACCAACATCAATTGATGAAGCAGCAACCTAAGCCTAAAGACACTCAACCTCTCGCTCTATACACTTTATTTGTTGGTGACCCATCTAGTCCAAGCAAGAAGCATATAATTAGAAAATATTTTTAAGAAAGACATCGTGCATATTTTTCAACGAACCCTTAGTTTGGGCCCTTTTTTTTTTAGGGTTTAGGGAGAGGGAAAAATTTTCTCTCAACTAGGTCGCCGGAATCACTGTTCATTCCCGCCGTTTGGCGAATCAGCCCCTCAAATTTACATATGTTGTAGATCGGAATACCCTGAGAAAACTTTTCTTCCTACCCCTCTTCAGAATCTGGCCGGAAGGCTTTCAAAATCGCCCAAAACTGTGATCAGATTTACTATTCACCCATCGTTGACGAGTGAGTGAACCGTTACCTCCACCGCCATCGTGTTGATCTTAATCCGTTCTACAACTTTCCCTTCTGCTCTGCACCGCCGCCCGTTTCAGCCTGCAACACCTCCATCCACAGCCCCAAAGTTTTGAAAATTACTATTCATCACAGCCACTCGTTGGAATCCGGCGAGTGGCATCTCACCACCCTCAAAATCTGGTAGATCGGGCTTAGATCTTCACTTTCCCTTCTTCACTGTCGCCTGATTCAGCCCGCATCACCCCTGTCCGAAGCCTCAAAATTTCAGAAGTCACTATTTACCGTCGCCGCCAACCGGAAACTACTATCGGGATCACTGTTCATCCGGCCGGTACTGTTCACAAACCCGATCAGATTGTTCCTCAGGTTAAACACTGCAACTTTGCTTCTTGGCCGCCACCCTAATTCCTCTCGGATTATCGATTTAAAGAGGCGACGACGACTTCGCAAGCCCACCTTCGGTGCCTGGTTTACTTTCGTTTTCCATCTCTTTTTATGAGGTTTTCATTGTGTTGATTTGTGATTTCTGGTGATGGATCCACCCAAGTCAACTGCTGGTTCTTGGGCTGACAAAATTAAGATCACTGATTCGAGCACCCGTTGTAAATTGTATCCAGTTACTCGCAAGCAACCGGGTACAATCCTTGAGATCCCGGATGAGATAGTCGATGAGAATGTGGCCGAATGACGTAGATGTCTTGTCGGCTTCTTTCCAGGATATGTGATGCCTTATCATGCTGCACGTTCGACAGCCATGCGTGCATGGAAATCTAGTGGCCTAGAGGACGTCCGCTCTACAGATACGGGCTTTCTCCTCTTCCGTTTTCGAACCGAGGATGAGGTTCATGCTATCATTGCTCGCGGTCCTTGGATGTTTGGAGGTAAAAACATTTTCTTGCAGCCGTGGCATCCACATTTGAATTTTACTGCGGATCAAGTAGCGAAATTTCCCGTTTGGATCCGATTATATGGCCTACCGTTTCCTTTATGGACAACCAAAGGCCTTAGTAATGTTTCCAGCATGGTTGGAAAGCCTATTTCTTATGACAAGATGACTTCCGATCTTTGTAGATTGGAATATGCAAGGGTATGTGTTCTTCTAAATGCAATCCACCGTCCGATTAAGAAGTTTGAGTTTAGATGCAAACTCTCTTCAGAGCCCATTCAAATTCAAGTTGAATATGAGCGGGTTCCAAAACATTGCCCCAAATGTTGCAGGTTTGGTCACCGCTGTCCAGAACCGGTAAAGACTTCAAGTCAGGATAAGAATGAGGCTAGCACTTCTGATAGTGCCCCCTTGGGCAAAGAAAAGGTTGTGACCAAGGTCACTGATTGTTCTAAAATTGTAGCTACTCCAACAGATTCTGCAGTGCAAGTTGTGCCTCTGAAGGCTACTCTAGTATCGAGTACAGAGTCAGTCTCAGATTCTGATTCTCCATCTCCTTTTGCAACTGACCAGGTCAGGCTTTTGGGCTCTATCAAATGTTCTACAAATCGCGAGGCATCTATTTCGTCAGGGCGGATAAATACAAGGCAAGAGACTTCTCCATCTCGTTTTGAGCCTTTGAATGGGCTAAGTAATGATGATCAACCAGATAGAATTGATCATACTCATTCAGACTCTCCAACCACCCTGATAAAGAAGGGTAAGAAGAAGAAAAACAGGAAGGGTTAAAGCTCTTGTTTTTTCTATATAGGCCATTTGTGGCAATCACTTAGTTATGTTGTTAAGGCCGTTTGCGGCCTTTACTTTGTTTTTAGGCCGCTTGTGGCCTTTATTTTTTATCTGTTGTTGGATTATTTGTTTGGACAATATGTCCTTGTTGTAATTCTTGGGGTATGTCCCTCGGATTTTTGTACACTATATTTTTTGGATTTATATTACTAAGTAACTTTTCCAAAAAAAAAAAAAAGACATCATGCATACATGAAACATCAAAACATTTTCTTACAGGAAGCATAATCCTGATTAGTATATAGTCCACAAGTGACTGAGTTTTGTAGAATCACAATACAGTATGAAATACTGGGGGTAACCACAAAAGAAAAGGGATCAACACCTAGAGGAATAGAAGCAGCATGATGAGCAAGCCAATCTCGATGGAGGCAACACGATATGCAAGTTGCTTGGATCAAGTAGCTTAGTCTTGGTGAGACCTAATGATCACCTGAACCAGCGTGATATGTTTGAGCAATTCAAGTAGTGTTGTGTACAACATGTCTGGAATGAACAATAATCACCATAAAAATAAGAACTACCACGATTAAAGACAATAAAAAAGGACTACTGTTTTGGAAGAGGAAGTTCACCTTGAAGAAAGCATCTCCCTCGAAGAAGGTATCTACATTGGACAAGGAATCTCTCTTGAAGGGGGCAACTACCATAAAAGAAAGCATTTCCCTTGAAGAAGGCATCTACCTTGGAGAAGGAATCTCCCTTAAAGAGGGCATCTAGCATAAAAAAGGCATCCCTTTTGAAGAAGGATGCTCACCTTGAAGAAGGCATCCACCTTGAAGAAGGAATCTCCCTCAAAGAAGGCATCTACCATGAAAAAGGCATCCACCTTGAAAGGGCATCTCTTTTGGAGAAGGAAGTTCACCATGAATAAGGAATTTGAAGTCTATCCTAAAGAAGGGATTTTGAAGAAGAAATTTAATGTTCACCTAGAAGAATGAAATCTGCCTAGAAGATGAAAGGTCAACTTGAAGAAAGGACTTGAAAAAAGGAGATTCATAGTCATATAGTTAGAGGGTGAAGGGCAAGAGGTCAAAGAGAGAAAGAAGAGAGAGAAAAGAGAGAGGGAGAGAAAAATAAAAGGAAAAAAATGAAGAGAGAAAAAGAAGAGAGAGAAAGAAAGAGAAAAGAAGAGAAACTCTACATTGACCTTAAAACATCAAAAGAATTTTCAGACAAATCAGTGACAAGCACTCTAGCAATAGCTTAGTAAGTCACAAGGAAAAGTAACATCAGTCGATAGAATTTTCGACCGAAATCACATAGGAGAATTCCTCTAGATACTAGAAAATAGTTTGTTGAAAAATACACCAACCAAGATAAGAACTTTGAGTTAATCTCCAAGAGAAGTTTAATATTTTGCAGAAATTTACGAAGACAATTGAAGAATCCCCAATGAGTCCAAGAATCAACAGCATGATAAGAATTCCCCAGTAAAGGGTCCTACGAATGCAAAATTTGAAGAGATCAAGAGCAAAGAATGTTCAAGTATAACGAACGAAGAATTTCCCTCAATGGACAAGAAGAAATAAAAAAAAAAAGACAAGAATGTTTAGAAGAGGGGCATGAAACTGCAACGAATGCAAAGTCTGAAGAGATCAAAGAAGAATGAAGAATGCTTACCAAAGATATTAATAATGAGAAGGTCTAAAGATCACAAAGCAATGCATGATTTTTTCCAGTGGGCATGCATTAGAAGGAAACTCTAAGAAGTAGGTGCACTTAAAAGTGTTTTAAACCCTTAGAATAGGCAAAGCCCTAAGAAGAGGCGCATTGAACAGTGTTGAAAACCCTAAGAAGTAGGTGCACTTAAAAGTGTTTTAAGCCCTTAGAATAGGCACAAGCCCTAAAAAAAGGCGCATTGAAGAGTGTTAAAAACCATAGGAAGTAGGTGTACTTAAGAGTTTTTTAAGCCATTAGAATAGGTGCACTGAGGAGAGCTAACAAACCCTAAGAATTAAGTTCACTGAAAAGTGTTATAAACTCTAAAAAGTAGGTGCATTGAAGAGTGTTTTATCTTAGCATCGTAAGGATGCACTTCATGCATTAGAATAATGCATTGGTCTGCACTGGAAGGGTGCACATTATGCATCATAGGGATACACCTGTCCGCATTAGAAAAATGCATTGCATGCATCATAAGGATGCATTCAAGCCCTCCAGTGGGCACACCTTTTCATAGAATGAATGAGGAAAGAAGATGATGAGAAAGTCTGATAGAATGAAGTTGAAGGCAAAGATGTCAAGATGGAAGAAGGAAAGGCAAGGCGAGAGTACTTTGTTGACCTTTATGTCTCACAAACCTATCCAAAGTAGGGGGTAAACTATAGACACTGAATATTTGAGACTCAATGATGAAATAAAGATGAATGTTGAATAAAGAAAATGACCAAAATACCCTAGGAAGCTAAAGAGGAAAGGGGAGAGACGAAATTGGCAAAGGAGCTCAAAAACTGACACATCCAGAAAGAGTTTGTTGATGAGTTATTTATCGTTGCGAAGCTAACGATGTCTAATTTTCGTAAAAATTTATGGATCGCGAATCAGAGTTGAGCTCGAAAAGTTATGCATGATCGAACAGATGAAGGTCAGAAGGGACTACACTACAAAATTACAAAATAGAAAGGTTTAGAGTGTAAACAGTTGCCCACATATCAAGCAATCGCCTGGCTGTTGTCCACTTACTTTTGAAAAATTACAATTAGAACCTTCCAATTTGATTTTTCTTTTCCTTTTGCACTTGCACGCTACAAAATTACAAAATAGGAAGGTTCAAAGTGTAAACAGCCGCCCGACTGTCAAATAGCCACTTGACTATTGTCCACTTACTTTTGAAAAATTACAATTAGAACCTTCCATATTTGATTTTTCTTTTCTTTTTTTCGCTTGCATCCTTTATATAGTTCAACTTTATAAATCCCCCTCCTCCTCAATTTTCAACACACATCAAATTCATCTCTTCTCCCTCTTGAAGACACACTTGAGAATTCAAGGAATATTTTCTAGTTTAAAATTTTCGGGCATTTTATATTGCTCTAAAGCCGGAAGGATATATCTTGAGAGTAGTTATCTCTTCTCCCTCCTATTCTCTAATTTATTTTTCTTGCTTAGAATTAAACATTTTATGGTTATTTATGCTTAGAATTAGCATGTTTATGATTTATTTTGATGCTTAGAAGCATGATTAGGCTTTTATAGAATGGTTTGATCCTTTATTTATTTTTCAAGGTGAAAATGCGTGATGAGGTAAGTTCGCTTTCCTTTCTTTTATTAGAATCGTGTTTGGGAGTTTATTTTCTTTACGAATGTCTTAGAATCATGTTTAGGAGCGCATGAATAGAATCATGCTAGGAGAACTTATGATTGCTTTAAAGTGTGCAAGGAAACAGCATAGAATAGGTGTGAATTGCCTTAATTGCCCTTGAATGCTTTGATTGAGCTAGAATAGCTTTCTTTTACCATGATTGCTTGAAGTAAGCTAGAATATGCCATAATGACCATGTTTAGGATAAAATATCATGATTCCTTATAAATTGATATTAATTATGCTAGAATAGCAATAGGTAGAATTACTATGATAGAATTATCAAATTTAGGTCGAAGTGCCATGATTCTAGATTATGGCTTTAGTTAGAATTCTAATTGATTGATATGAACAAATGTATAAATATACCATGTTTAAATGTATGATGCCATGAAGTGGTGGTGGACTCACGACAGTGGTGAGGGACCATCACTTAGAATAATTGAATGCATGTTTGAATAATGCCATGAAAGAGGCTTAATAGACATTGAATAGACTCACATATGGTGGTGAGGAATTCATTATCTATTGAGTCTCAAAGTGATTATTTATATTTGATATTCAAATGTGTGATTTCTTTTATAAATGTATGTAATATTTTTGAAGTATTTAAAGTATTATTTTCTTTACTGTTGAAGAACAAGTGATGTAATCCTCTTCCCTTTCGCCCATGTTTGAAGGAAATGTAATCTATTCTCCTCCCTCTTTCTTTCTATGAATATACAATTGCTATGAATGAAATCACTTTACATGTCTTAAAGAAGGTAAAATGAACAATTTATGCATAAAATGAACAACCCCAAGTGGACTATATAACAATATGAGATAATTATATTTGATATACCACAGTGGAGGCTAGATTTTGATCCGGGTAGGTCGAATAATTCGTACCTAACTTCCCAAACCCATGTTTCAAGGGATGAGGGTAGTTTATGTCTTAAAGTGAGGGATTGGATTCCCCTCATTCATTCTCAATTGAATAATTGGGCGGCGAATCCTTTTCTCTAGACGTGCCCATGGCTTGTTTGTGTTCCCTTGAGTCTCAAAAGAGGCTTTGACATAGTGTTGTGTTCACAAACGCTCTGGCGGGATGAAAACCTATTCACAGTGGACAAACTAGCAAGATGTTTAGTTCAACTGTTAGAATTCAACATCGAGTATGTCACTAAGAAAGTGATGAAAGGAAGAGTAGTAGCAAAATTTTTGGCCATGAATCCGATCGATGATGATGAACCATGAGAGTTGGATTTTCCAAATGAAAATCTGGGTGTAATCTCAGTCATGGGATGGAGAATGTTCTTTGACGGAGCTATCAATAGAAACGATGCCAGGATAAGAGTTATTCTAGTCTCACCAACTGAAGAAGTTATTCCTTTTGCTAAGAAGCTGGAGTTTAAGTCGCTAATAATATGACTGAGTACGAAGCCTGTGCCTTTGGGTTGGAAGTTGTGATTGCGATGGGTGCTGATGAAATAAAAGTGTTGGGAAGCCCGAAACTAGTCAATGAAGATTGAGATTTAAGGGAAGGAAGGTTGAAACTGTATCTCAAGCACATTAGAAGGTCAATTAGGAGGTTCAAGCAATGCACCTTCACCCTTTTGCATAAAAATGAGAATCAAATGGCTGACGCTTTGGCTTATTTGGCTCTTTGGCATCAGTTTGGGCGAGTACTCAAGAACTATTGGTAAGGTCAATAGTGATATCACAAGCATGGGGTCCTTGCTACATGGAACCCCGTGCAATGGAAGCTAAAGTTGATGGGAAACCATGGTTCTATGACTTGAAGAAGTACGTAGAGGAAAGAATTCTGCTAAATGAGGCCAATGAGAAAGACATGGCCATAATACGAAGATTGGCCCAACAATTTACTTGTCATTAAGGAGTGCTGCATAAAAAAATGCCAAAAGGGATACAATTGAGATGTGTCAATGTGAAAGAAGATAGAAGGCTTATGGAAGAAATCCACAGTGGCGTATGTGTGCCATACATGAATGGATTGTTGCTTGCAGAGAAGATAGTTGCGTATGTGTGCCATATATGAATGGATTGTTACTTGCAAAGAAGATAATGAGACAAGGCTTTTATTGGCTAACCATGGAGACAGATTGTGTTCAATTTGCAAAGAGATGTCACCAGTGCCAGATTAATGGAAATTTGATTCACCAACCACCTTTGGAGTTATAAAGAATGGTGGCATCGTGGCCCTTTGTAGCATGCGAAATTAACATTATAGGCGAGATAAGGCTGTCAACCTCTAATGGGCAGATATGTGGTAGTGGTGATCGACTACTTCACAAGTAGATAGAATCTAAGTCCTATAGTAAATTGGGGGCAAAGTAGATGGCAAAGTTCATTAAGAAAAAAATGTCATATGGAAATTTGGAGTGCCACATCATGTCATGACTGATAATCGGGTCCATTTCCAAGTAGAGACTAAGGCCTTGTTTGAGAAGTATGGGATTGAACACCATAAGTCATCTCCATGTAAGCCATAAGCAAATGGCAATAGAAGCGGCCAATAAAAATATCAAAAGGATGTTGGCAAAGACACAACAAACATACAAACATTGAACAGATAAGCTATTACTTGTGTTATAGGGTTACAAAACAACACCTAGAGGCTTAACAGGTATGATGCCTTTCTCATTGGTGCATGGTTTAGAAGTAGTCATAATAGAAATAAAGTCAGCTAGGTTCTGATGGAAGTAGAAATTCCTGAAGAGGAGTGGATTCACAATAGATATGAATAGTTGGCCTTGATTGATAAGAAAAGAATGAAGGCCAGATATCATATGCAACTATACAAGAAATGGGTTGCTCGAGCGTTCAACAAGAGAATAAAGGTGAGGGAGTTCAAAGAAAGGGAGTTTTTTTTGAAACAAACAAGACCAGTTGTGTTTGATCCGAGAGGAAAGTTCAAGCCTAACTGGGAGGGCCCATTCCTTGTGACGAAGGTCATGTCCAGTAGAGTTGTCATTTTATCAGACATGGAAGGGAATGAGTTCAATGAGCGCATCAGCATAGACAAGCTGAAGAAATACTATGTATGAAAAAAATGTGAGAGGAAAAGATAATTAATCAGAAAACCAAAACTGGCTAATTACTGATAGGAGTTGTCTTATTGTGCAAATATTATTCAAAGAACAAATGATTGTACTTTTTTTAATGAAATGAAAGTTTTTGGAAACAAATATGCCTTTGAGATGTCTTATTATTTTGCATGATAACAAAAGGAAAGCATCTAACATCTAAGCTAACAATGAAACTATCAATGTCATCTCTGCCTCTTCGATGGACTACAAATAGGCTCGCTATATCGCTCACAGCACCGTCTAACTCGAATGGTAAGATCAGGAATGGAAGCCTGAAGGGTCACCCAATCCTTATATCGGTTGTCTATCTCTAAGTCAAGATCATGAAATAGATTCTTCTCAATGGTTCGTTGTACCACGAATCCTTCACATCCTCTAGATAACGAGCAAACAGTCTTTCAGGATCGAAAGCAATTGGTTAATCCACGATCCTTTACTTAAATTGATACTACCGATGCAGTCTAGCAAAATTGTAGAATAAACTATAGGTAACACCTACCAAAGGCACGCACACGATAGAGGTCTCGACTGTCACATGCTGGACCTTCTCAAAATTTGAGTACCCGGAATAACTCAAAGCCAGTCGATCCAAGAGGCATGTCTCTCAAGTCTCCTTCTCGTATGAAGTCGAGGGCTATAATGGGAAAAATCTACTTCAAGCGATGCTAGAATAGACAGCCTCTCTTGTAACCAAATCTAAAAAATAAAAAAAATAAGAAATATAAGAAAAAGCTTGCTAAGTCAAAACCTGAAAAGACAGCTTAGGCGAAAATTAATGCAAGCATGCTAAGTTGAAAACCTGAAAGGGCAGCTTAGACAAAAGCTAGGGCAAAGGATAAAGAAACCTACTGAGTTAAAAACCCAAAAAGAGTGGCTCAGACAAAAGTTAGGCCAAGCTCACCAACTAAAAAGCCCAAAACGGTGGCTTAGGCAAAAATTAAAGCATATTAAAAAAAGAAAAACTGAGCTTGCTAAGTCGAAAGCCCGAAAAGATGGCTTAGGCAAAAACTAAGGCAAGCCTGCTAAGTTGAAAACTCGAAAGGGTAGCTTAGGTAAAAGTTAGGGCAAAGGAAAAAGAAGAAGGAAAAGCTTGCTGAGTTGAAAACCCTAACCTGAAAAGATAGCTTAGGGAAAAACTAAGGCAAGCCCACTAAGTTGAAAACTCGAAAGGGTAGCTTAGGTAAATGTTAGGGCAAAGGAAAAAGAAGAAGGAAAAGCTTGCTGAGTTGAAAACCCTAAACATGTGGCTCAAGTAAAAGTTAGGATGGGCACGCTAAATCGAAAACCTAAAAGGGTGGTTTAGGCAAAAATTAGAGCATAGAGAAAAAGAAAAAAAATGAACCTGCTAAGTTGAAAACCCGAAAGGGCGGCTTAGACAAAAATTAAAGTTAAAAGAAAAATACTTGAAGAAGTAGAAGACTGTCACTGAACCTCTAACTTGGATCAATTGTGACTTGATCTAGTCTAGTCAATGTCTCAGCTAGAATCAAGGGAACTACTTTAAAACGAGGTCCCATTTGAGGAACGATGGTCACAAGATGTGGATCTCCGAGATCGTCCGAAGAGACCAGTAGAAACTATACAAGAAGGCAAAACTGGAGAAGGTGAAGCCAACTGGATGAGGTCTTATCCATCATTTCCAACAAAAGCATGATAGAAGATAACGTCACTCTACCACCTCTGGTGTGAATACCCACAATAGAAATTGGAAAGTTGAAAAAGTTGGCAACTTAAGACATTAATAGCATCTCAACAGTAGGCAAAATGATACTCTCAGAACTAGATAAATCACAACTGAGTATGATAAAGAATTCCTCATACAGGGGGCAAAGCTTTTGCTCGTTAAAACAGAAGACGTGATCATGAGGATCCTAGAAGGTCGTGCATTCCTTAAGAAAAGAAACGTCAAGCTTCACATGTCGAAGTAACTTCAAATTGTAGAGACCCATTATATGAAAATTGACTTTTTGTGACGAAATTTTTTGTCACAAAAAGTTTGTTTTTTGTTATAAAAAGTTTTTGCGACGAAAATCATTTCGTCGCATTATAGTCGCAATAAGTGAGCTGCAGAAAGTTTTCTTGCGATGAAAATCAAATTCCTCGCAAAAAATTTTTTTACGACGAATATTTCGTCTCGAAATCCTACTTTCAGCTCTGAAATTTTTGCCATAGAAAAAATCGTATGATGCTAAATTTTTTTGCGACGAACAAAATTTGTCGCAAAAGAACTTATTTTGCGATTAATTTAATTTGTCGCCAAAGCATTAGAAAACAATTCATACTTTTTATAAAATTATTTTTATTGGAAAATTTGTTGTGACCAATTTTTCGTCGCTAAATCCGACCTTTAGTGACAAGAAATTTGTCGCAATAAACTTTTTCAACGAACATTGATTATTTTTTAAGAATTTGCAAATTTTATATTGTAATTAAGTATGAATTTTAAAATAAATGAATTGTCTCATTACACAACTTAATTCTTCATATGAATAATTTATTAATTAACAGCAAATTACAAAAAATTTATCACAATATATTTTTACAATATATCAACCTCTGTACATAACAAAATTAAAAAAAATAAACAAGAGAATACAAAAAAGAGAAAGAAAAATATAAAACTTCATCCTCTGAAAATTATTTTTTTGCTTGACTTTGTGTCAATCTTCAAATCTTCAAGTGTAACCCATCTTAAAAAATACCTAGTAAAAACAAAAAAAATAAAATAAAATATTAAGTAATAATTAAAACATAAAAAAACGAGTGTATGAAAAAAAAACAATGTTAAAGAAACAAAGATTTTGAGAATGTTGAATTGCATTCCATCTTCAAAAATACCTATCAAACAAAAGACAATAATGTCAATCAAGCATTAAAATAAATAAAAATATATTAATCTTCTAAAAAGAATATATTACAACACAAAAGTAAAAGAGAGAGTAAGAGTATTTACCAAGAATAATAATGTTAGAAAAAGAAAAGAAGTGGAGAATTGGAAGTGATGGAAGAAAATGAAACAATCCAAATAATTAACCTATGTATATATAATAAAGGTTTGATATTTTGCAACGAAATTCTAACCTTTAGCGACAAAAATTTTGCTGCAAAATAATTTTTAAAATTATGAAATAAATCAAAGCGGAAAAACTTTGCCAAAAAATTTTTTACGACAAAATTTTCGTTAAGAAAGAATTTCAAAATTTTGAAATTTCAAGAGCAGGAAAAAGCTGCCCAAAATTCATTTTACGACAAAAATTTTGACCTTTAGCGACCAATTTTTTATTGCTAAAGAACTTGAAATTTTCAAAATTTTTATGCGGGAAAAAGTTCGCCTAAAACTTATTTTTGTGCGACAAATATAAATTTGTATTTTGTCGCTAAAGACCTCGTTTTGCAACAGAATTAATTTATCGCAAAACATCCTATTTTGGAACAAAATATTAATCTTTTTGCGATAAAAACTTTCTCACTAAAAATCTTTAAAAAAATTTAAAATACTAAAGACTCTCTTATTTGTCATTAAAAGTATACAAATATGAAAATTAAAATAAAAAACTAAGAAGATTTTTAAATTAACCACACTTAGACTTTGATAGTTATAAATTTATTTAGTAATTAAATTTTCTTAACCAACATAATTAATTTTATTTAATATTGGGTTGATATTAAATAATTCAATGTCAATAAATTAATCACATAACAACCACATACATTAGATATATAAAATTATTATATGGTATTGAGTTAGTTTTTATTGAGTATTAAAGTGTTAACAAAATACATACACGTCAACTATCATTCACAAATGTAGAATGGTTAGACATCTATACATATGACATAATTGCCATGTGCGAGTTATTGCAAATAAGTTTTTAATATTTTGATGAATAGATGATTAAATATTCATATTATAATCATTATGTAACAAATGTATCTATTTTTAGTGAATATTTATGATTATTTATTCCTTTTACAAATACTAACAATTAATATTTAAAATATCTTTGACAAATGTAAATCATAAGTTTGTAATAGTTATAATTTAATAATTATACATCTTTATATGTCATAGTTGTTATTATGAGAAATTGAAAATAAGCTTTTCTAATTTGATAAGAAAATGATTGATTATTCATATTATAATCATATAAAAATATAAAACAATTGCATTTATTTTCATTTATAGAATGTATTTAAATTAAATTAATTATCCATTTCTTTTACAAAAATAATAATTATTAAAATATTTTTTTACAACTACAAAAAATAATTCTATCATAGAAGTAATTTAATTATTAGGCGTAATATGCACATGTTACAAGTATCATATGTATTAGGAATTGAAAATTAGTTTTTCTAAGTTATTAATGAATGATCAATTATTCATATAATAATCAGTATGTAACAAATGTACTTATTTTTTGTTATAGAGTTCATTTTAATTATTTATCTCCCTTAAAATAAACTCTAACAATTGTTTAAAATATACAATAATTTACTCCAAGCTATAAGACAAAAATTAAAAGTCTAAGAAAAATATACTATATAAATTCATATACTCTATAACAAAAAAAATAAAAAATAAATGTAAGTTCTTGAAGTATGCAGTTATAAATAATATAACAGTAAACTGTAAAGTAAATCGGCATACGAGGATTTTACATGGTTCGGTTACAAAACCTACATCCACGGAAAGCTATAGAGCTGCAATTCACTAAGTTCTTGTTTGTACAATCTTTAGGATCGTTTACAGTGCTGACTCGCTTTCACACTGACCTAATCTTTGTAAAACAAAATCCCGCCAAGATCTTAAACTCTAGTGACACTGCTTACTCTCTATCGCAGATAACTTAACAACACACTGTTAAGTATATTTTAACCACGATGTCTGACACAAAAATTACATAAACACTTAAATCGCAAGTTCTCAAGTGTCTACTAACTCACACAGACTTAATCAACAATTCATGTATGATTACAACCTCTCATACATGAATAAAACACTCATGAAATCAAATAAATGAAACATTCCAATTTGTGTTGAAGCTCTCCTTTCAATTCTGGAATGCCGTGACATGAACTCCCACAATCAACCAACTATATGTTATGTAAACATAACAATATATATAGTAGGAAGTCTGAACGAAATCTCCTTAGATTCCTGTAAAAATCCTAATCAAACTCATATTAGGATATAGTCAAATATAATAGGAAGTGATATAAATAACTCCTAAAGGAATTAGGACACAAATAGATATTCTCCTATGTTAACTATGATACATTAAATAATGTACTATTCTAAGAGGATTTCATTATAAATCAAATACTTCCTAAAATATACTTCTAGAAACAGTAAAATAATAAACCATATAATATTCTTGTTCTATCACAAGTTGTACAAAAATATCATGTGTATGGCACATGCACATTGACACAAACAATCTCCCCCTTTTGACAACTTGTGATGAAAACACTACACTATTTCTAATCAAAGAAAAATTCACTCAGAGTTAAGTTAGGCATAACTTAAAGCAATCATGATTGATCAAACATAAACATAATGCCAAATAAATAGTCATAGTATGCAGTTACAAAACACGGAATCACGATTGATCAAACATAAACATCATGCCAAATAAATAGTCATAGTATGAAGTTACAAAACACATAACAGAACAATGTCTGCTTATGTAGATCCTGCAAAATAACACAAAGTGCAGTTGTCAAACTTGTCAAACAACATTGCAACCATTGTCATGACCAGAGCAAATAAAAAACATACTCAAATGAAATAGGCAAATAAAAACACATAAAATAGTAAAGAAATAACACACAGCCAAAAATAGTTCTAATGCATACAAAGCATAAACATGCCTTTAAACATGCCTTACTCCCCCTTACTTCTTACATACTGCCCTGGAGGAGATCAACAAAATATCAGATAGAATTATCAAATAACAAACAGAAGAGTTTAAAATAAAATAAAACATAAATCATAAAACATTATATAACAGAAACTCCTTCTGTCCTTCTCCTTCTCCCCCTTGATTTCAGGACAAGTTGTCAAAAACTAACGCAATCTTGGAGACTTGCGAACAGGTGGGAAAGAGGAACTGCCAGAGCATTTCTTGATCCTTCTAGCCTTCATTTTGTATCATTTGCCAGTAGTAGTTAGTGTAGGCTGCTCAATGGCCACAAAAGCAGGTTGTGCTTCAGTTGTCTCAGAGGAAGTGGTAGTGACTTCAGCCATAATCTTGCAAATCTCTTTATCAAGTCGTTCAGCACTGGTTTTTTGTTGTATGCAACTCAATAGCAGGTTGTTGAGAAGGTACCAATGACTCTTCTGCAAGTGTAGATGGTGAAGGTGTGGCTGGTGTAGTTGTGTCCTCTACTGAAGGAGGTTCCTGAATGTGTTCTACTGGTGGTGTTGTTGTGGCTTCATGTGGTGGTGACTGTGTTGATGGAGAATCATGATGTTTTGCTTCAAGGACTGGAGAAACATGAGGTTCTTCCTCAGCAGTTGGTGAAGGCAATGTCATCTTGGGTTCTTCTTGTGGTGGTTCATCTGACACAGACTCCTCCCTCAGTTCTAGAGCTGTTGAGTCAATTTTCTTCTTCCTCTTGTCAGATGGTTTCTTCACCAATTTGATCTTCTTCTTTGCCTTCAATCCTTTTGCAATTGTCTTGAATTTCTTGTTCTTTTGCTTCTTCTCTGCTGTTATGTTTGTCTCAACAGCAGTTTGTTCAGTTGGATATTCTGCAAGTAGTGGCTCAACTTCTTCAGGTAGTAGGGCATCAGGTTCTGGTATGTGCTCTACAGACTTCTCAGGAACCATATTGTTAGTTTCCATGGGCAGTGGTTCTTCTGCAGTACCAGATTGTCCTGCAAGTTTGGCCTCCAAAACAGATTGTCTAGCCTTGATATCTTTAAGATCTTACACAATATCTTTCAAGATAGAATTTATCTCAGTAAGTTGTTCTTCTACATTGCCCATAGGATGTTTCCTGACTCTCCTGGGTTTTGGTTCTGGTGCAGGAAGATCAGTTTTATTATGCAACCTATGTAGAAAACCTTTTGTGATTGACTTGGTTAGAGTTTCAGTATGTTCTTTGGGACTTATAGGGATACCATTATGTGCTAAAATCCCTTAAATTAAGCATGGAAACACAAGTAAATGATAGTCAGATTTGTATGGAGCAATCTAAACAATCATTCTATAAGCCAATAAACTAAAATTAATTGGTCGATTGGTACCCAAACAGAACAAAAACTTCACTCTGTCTTCCCTGACTTGGTTTTGGTGTGATGAGGGAAGCCAGTTAAATCATGCAATCTTATGCATCACTCTATACTTCTTTTTGAGATATTACTATTCAATTCCATCCCTCGATTTCCATTCTATATCCTCTCTACCAGTCAGTTCTTAATCACTACAGCCATATCAAAATTCTCATCCAAAGAATGCAAACTTCCTATTGGTATGTTAAAGAATGTGTTTATGACATTCGGTGAGAATTTCACAAACTTTCCTCTATGATAATGAAAGCTTTTCAAAACATCAATTAAAGTAGAGATATTGGCATAGAATTCCTGAATTAATGACTTCACAGGGGGTAGGAAATTGTTTATCATACGAGTCCAGTATATAAACTCAAGAAGCTCACTCAACCAATAGTTGTTGAAGTCAGTCAGCTTCACTGGCCTTTCCATCTGCAATTTCTTTTTTGAGATGTATTTCAAGAATTTCTGCTTGACAGCTGCTGTGAGCAACTTGTTATACTTTGGCTTCACCTTGTCTTTCATCTTCTTTACCATAATCAATTAATCTTCGCTCATAGCAGGATCAATCGGGATCTCTGCTTGAGGCTGTTATGAATGAGATGACTGTGCACTGTTGCTACTGTTGTAACCAGAGTCGTTCTTTGAAGATGAGGAACTATGTTTTTGAAGATTCTAAGGTGGTCGCCTTTGTTAGGGTTTCAAGTCTGCAAGAGTTTCTCAGAATAGAGAGAGAACAGCAAGATGAGAGAGAAAGTGTCGAAAATGTAGTTGGAGTATAGTATGAACAGGAAATATCCTAACTGTTCTCGTAATATACTAGGCTGAATTTAAAAATATTTTGTTTTCAACAAAATTTAATTTTAATTCCCTTTCCAAAACCACTTAATAATTGTCATTAATGAATATGAATTCAAAATTTGATTTCCATTAGAATAAAGAATTCTAATAGAGTTAGGATTCTTGCCACTGAAACTTCTCCCCCTCAATTCAATACAACTGACATGGCATTTTGATAGATAGACACACAAGAAAAGTCAAATTTTGGATTGGCACAAAGAGATTATATGATACAAAAAAACATAACAAAAAATAGTTAAATTTAACATAACAACAATATCTGAACATCATATGAATCATTCTAAGAAAGTATATTTCAAAGCTGTTTATTACTTTCACATGAAAGCTATTTTTCATTTTTCCTTTCAATTGATTGAGATGTCAAAAATATTATTTTGACTTATTATGAATTAATCACATTGGATTGTGAATACAGTAGCTTTCACACAATATAGAGGTAGCCTTTTTCATTTGAGTGGGTGACCTTAACATATTTCTTAGATACCCTGAGGTTACTCTCAATGACGGCTTTCACACATCATATATTGGTAGCCCTCTCTATATTTTTCATTTTAAACAAGTATCATTTACACAATTTTTTATTTTACAGCTCACACATGCTAAATTAGAAGAAAACTCATGATATTGCAGATATAATTATCATAACAGCAAACATTGTTTATTTAGATAACTGACAGATGCCTAAGGCCTTTCTTAGATTCTCAAATCTTCTTGTAACTAATGCCGTGGTGACCAAGTCAGCCAATTGTTTATCAGTGGAGATGTGTTCAATGTGTATCACCTTAGACTCTATAAGTTCCCCTATAATCACTTAACATTTGCTTCATCCACAGTAGTTGTGTGCAACAACTTCCTGCTGCTATATACTCAGCTTCTGTAGTAGACAAAGAAATAGAATTTTGCTTTTTGCTGTGCCAAGAAACCAAGTTAGTACCAAGATAAAAACACCCTCCTGATGTGCTTTTTCTATCATCAACATTTCCTGCCCAGTCAACATCACTAAAGCCTACAAGATAATCATTTTTATCTTCAAAAAACCATATACCATAATCATGTGTTCCATGTAAATACCTGATGATTCTCTTAGCTGCTGCCAGATGTGATTCTTTGGGATTTGCTTGAAATCTTGCACAAAGTCCTACACTAAAGCACAAGTCTGGTCTACTTGCTGTGAGGTATAACAGGCTGCCAATAATGCTTCTATACAAACTTGCATCAACCTCTTTTCCTGCATTGTCTTCTGAAAGTTTCAGGTTAGTACTGATAGGAGTTTTCATTGGTTTTGAATTTTCAAGCCCAAATTTCTTTACAAGATTTTTAGCATATTTTGATTGAGATATAAATATCCCATCATTCATTTGCTTAACCTGCAATCCAAGAAAGAAATTTAATTCTCCTACCATGCTCATCTCAAACTTTTCCTACATCAACTTAACAAACTCATTAGTTTTACTTTTGTTAGTTGATCCAAAAACAATGTCATCAACATATATTTGAGCTACAATAAAATAGTTAGAAGCATGTTTGATAAACTCGTCTTATCATTGCTACCTCTTTTATAACCTCTGTTGATCAAAAAATTTGTCAACCTTTCATACCAAGCTCTAGGAGCTTGTTTCAATCCATACAAAGCTTTACACAATATGTACACAAAATCAGGATGTTTAGGATCTTCAAAACCCTTAGACTGTTCAATAAAGACTTGTTCATTGAGATAGCCATTTAAAAATGTTGTTTTAACATCTATTTGGTACAATTTAAAATCAGGCAAACAAGCAATTGCAAGCAGTAATCTGATTGACTCAAGTCTAGCTACTAGTGCAAAGGTTTCATCAAAGTCTATGCCTTCTACTTGAGTGTAACGTTGTGTTACTAGCCTAGCCTTGTTTCTTACTACTTGACCACTTTCATCAGTTTTATTTTTGAATATCCATTTACTTCCAATGACATTTGCATTTTCTGGCCTAGGAACTAATTCCCATACTTCATTCCTTTTAAACTGATTAAGTTCATCTTCTATTGCCTGAATCCAAACATCTTCTTTTAAAGCTTCTTTCACATTTTTAGGTTCAACTAATAAAACATAACATGCAAACCTTACCTGATTTCTTACCTTACTTCTGGTTTTCATCATGCCATTTGGTGTTCCAATGATAGAACTTGTTAGATGTGCCTTCTGAATCCAAGTGGGTGGATCTTTCCTTTCATCCTCATTCCTGATTGAATTTATGTTCGAATCTGAGTTTTTAGTTGTTACTGTTAAGTCAAGTGTAACAGCAGTTATTTCCTCTTTCATAACTGAATCATTTTATTACTTTGCTGTGTGAATCTTATTTTTTGTATCTTCTATAAAAGTGGTTATGCTTTCCTCTTGTGAGTATTATGCATAATGATCCAGATCATCAAAGACTACGTTTGCAGATTATATAACTGCCTTAGTTCGAAGATTGTAAACTCGAAATGCTTTGCAGTTTTGTGCATATCCCACAAAAATTCCTTCATCACTCCTTGGATCTAATTTACCTAACTCTCTCTGTCATCGACAGAAAGATATCAGCATCCATTGAAGAGGAGAAAAGGAGAGATATTACCGATAATGCGATTGAATTTGTTCTTCTCCCAGATATGAACGTTTCAAACCTTCGGGCAATGGCTTCAACTCTCGTTTGAATGTTTCCTCAAGCTGTTGCACAAATGAGTTCGAAGTACGGAATAATCAAATTAAACAAAACAAAGGAAAAGAAAAGAGCAGAAACGAAACTAAAGACACATAAAAGAGATAACAACACGATAGCAAACAAAAGTAAAAAACAAGTAAAAAAAATATAAAAACAAATAAGACAGATGGCAAAGAGAGATAAAACCTGGTCAATTTGATGGTCTACGAAAGGAATCTCCCCGAGACACAAAAATTGATCATTATTACCTTATTTTATTTTTCTTTTCTTTTTTTATTTATTTTTAAAAAACATTGGGTTGCCTCCCAATAAGCGCTTGGTTTAACGTCCTCAGCCCGACGTTGGTTCCATCATGGCAGGGTCCAATCTCCGCTGTGCTTCTCTAGTGGGCTTGGATCCTTTTTCCAACAAGAATTGGTGCATGCATATGGCTGGGCCTTGGATGTTCGCAATCGTCCACCCAATAGCTGTTTTGTGGTCTGTAAGTATTCGGACGAGTTTCTCTTCTCTTATTCGTGCAAGGCCCATTTCTATTATAATTGGCAAAGGATCATTCTCACTCAAGAATCTATGCCTCAAATGATCTAGAAGAAGCTTCAGCTCCAAGGCAGGGGCTGTCATCACAGAAGGAAGAATTTTCTCATTAGATAAAGGAAATTGAATGTACGAAACATCATACCTATTTGTGGTTATTGCAATGGTCTCATCTAAGCTTGTCACAACTTCCTCCATTTCTTTGGACGCTTGTATCAAAATTTCTGACTCCTTAGAATTTTCTGTCCCTATGTTCTCATTAACAGCTATATCCAAGCTATTCTTGCGAGTTAACTCAAAACATTGTTGTGGCAGAGAATCAGTAACGTCAACTACAAAAACAGAATATAAGTCACTATGGTACCTCATTGCCTCAAAAATATTGAAACGGATCACCTTTCCATCAAACACTATGGTGAGAGTGCCATCATGAACATCAATCTCGGTTCTAGCAGTTTTTGAGAATGGTCTCCCTATAAGAATCGGTGTTGGATTAGGAGATGTCTCATCCTCTATTTCAAGAACATAAAAGTCTACTAGAAAAAGCAATTGATTCACCTGCACAAGCACATCTTCCACAACTCTTTTGGTATATGCATTAAAACGATCAGCAATTTGAATGGTAATACTAATTTCCGCAAAAGGTCCAAGATTTAAAGAAGCATAAATAGAATATGGCATGATGTTAATAGATACTTCTAAATCTAACATAACTCTTTCAAACTTGGTTTTACCAATGGTGTATGGCATGGTGAGCGTACCTGGATCTTTGCACTTTGGAGGAATTTTCCTTTGTAATACAGCTGAAACATCTTCCCCCACACTTACTTTCTCATTTCTTTTTAACTTTCTTTTGCTGGTGCATAACTCCTTGAGACATTTTGCATAACGAGGTACTTGCTTAATAGCATCCAGAAGTGGTATATTTACCTCGATCTTGCGAAAAGTTTCCAGGATTTCTTGCTCTTGTTCCTCCTTCTTTGATTTTAGAAATCTGCTAGGAAAAGGTGAGGGAGTAACATATGAAGGAATGGGAGTTATAGGATTTACCTGAGAAGACAATGTTTTGTTCATGGTGGATGTGGTGTCATCTCCTTCATCAGTTTGTGATTTTCCCGGTAAGACATCTAATTGCTCTCCACTTCGCAAAGTTATCGCACTAGCAGTCTCGCTTGGATTGATCACCGTTTGAGAAGATAATTTTTCTGAGTTTTGGCCCTCGAATTTGCTCATGCTAGTAGCCAATTGTCCCATTTGATTTGCCAGGTTTTGGATACTTGCCCCTGTTTCCTGCTGGAATTGTATTGTGTTAGTGGCAAGTGCATTAACAATATCCTGGAGTGACATACCTGAGTTTTCTGGAGCTGGTTGTGGCATTGGTGGTGGTTGCATTTGAAATGGTTGCTGCACTCTAGGCTGATTAAAACCTTGTGGCTGATTTGGTATGGCATTTGGGGCAATTGGTTGATGATTCCAGTAACTGAAATCAAGGTGATCTTCCCATCCGGCATTGTAAGTGTTAGAGAAGGGATCATACCATTGCCTTGTTTGTCCTGGAAATCCACCCATGGCATTGGCTTGTTCCATATCTTCTTCTTATAAAGTTGGATATATGTCCATTGGATGCTCAATGGTAGAATATACCCCACATGCATAAGTTTTCTGCATATGTCCTACAGCCATGTTTTCCACAAGAGAGGTTAGCTCAGAAAGTTGTTGTTCAATGTTCGGATTGCTTACCTCATTTACTCTTCATGGTACTTGTGGCTCAAATTCGCTACTGAATTGATAGAAGTTTACTGCCATGTTGTCTAAACACAAACAATCAGAAAAGAAAAACAAAGAAAATATGAATCAACAATGAAAACAAAATAACAAATCGATTAGAAAATCAATCCCCAGCAACGGCGCCAAAAAACTTGATGCGTTCGAAACTAGCAAGTATACTAGTCGCACAAGTAATAAAGTGATAAGTAAGATACGTTCCCACGAGGATTGATTCTAATTGAATTTGTTATTTCCAGCAACAATAAACTAAACAGGGGGGATTTTTGTTGAATGATTTACTAAATGAAATAAGAATGCAAGTAAAGAATACACAATGCTAAGGTTAATTTGAGTAAAAATTCGATGAGAGTAACCTGGTTAAAGGATCTGCATCTCTACCACAAGATATGGATTTGCTAATTAATCGTAGAATTGTCATCCAATTACACCATTGAAATTATCAACCGTAGATAACAACAAGCTCTGTTACCCAATCTTTCATTACTTTGTTGTTAAATAAAACAAGCTCTTTATTTAATCTCTATCCATTAAACAAAACAGAATAAGCTCTCTGAGTTTAATTCAATGGAAGCATTACGATAAGAAAGATAGGTTGATCTAAGCAATAATCACACAAGTTCAGATTATTTAACCTAGGTTGTATTTTCCAATTGCAATCTCTGATCACAATTTTTGCTACTAATGATTGGAAATTCATGACAATTACGGATCAAGATTTCTAATCTAGCAATAGACAACAACAGATTATATTCAGTTGGCCATTCCAAATACAATCAGTAAGCAATCCATAAGCATTAGATATGGGAAAATACAAGCAACTTCAATTAGAGAATTGGATAACAATTTCTTACACAATCAACTCACAAAATCTATATCAAGGGCTTTGAAATCACCCTCAACCAATTCAGATTCAATTACACATGTTTAAGAACGTGGTAAATACAATACAACATGGAGACATTCTAGAAAATGAAAGGGAAGGGAAAAACTTATCAAATTTGATGTAATTCTCTTTGGATTGTAGTTCTTCCTTTCCAAGCTTCCTTTCTCCTTCAAGAACTCCAGGAGATGAAAGAATTAGAGAGCTGCAGCCTCCACCACGTTCTCCCATCTTCAAGTTATGAAAATAAAACCCTAAAATGTGTTTAAATACTCTGCTATAGTAACGTGCTACAGTGTCCCGTATTATACATGCTACAGTGATTTGTGGAATTACATTTCTACACTTCTCACACTGTTTTGATTACAACTTTTGATACACTGAATGGATTTATAAACTATAAATTTCTCCAGAAAATAGACTTCGAGAGCTTTCCAACGGTATATAATATGTCATCGGTTCATTGTATATCAATACAATTAAATCCGAGAATATGGTTGACTAGCAGAGGTGAAAATGAAGGGTTTTACTCCATTTTTGTGCAAGTTGCTCCAAAACTCCTACAAACATCAAAACCACACAAAAACATAAAAATACCAATGAATATAGCAAAGAAACATGGACGAATTGATATGAAATGATATATAAATAAACACTTATCAAATTCCCCCACACTTAGACTTTGCTAGTCCTCGAGCAACTACGACAATGTGAAATAAAACTAAACCGAAACAGAATCAACAAACAAAATTAAAACACACAAATGCTTCATCTTGCAAATAGGCCTCAAAGATTGTACTCAATTATAACCCAAGGAAAACTTCAAAATAATGCACTTGATCAAGAATTTTATCTTAAAGATTAGTTTCGCTTCATTTCAATTCCTCAAGTGTGTGTGTGTAGAGCCATTCTCACCTAATCACTTGTAACCCCGATGAGTTTATGCATAAAAATGAATCATATTTAATATTGAAGATGTGTTTATAAATGAACTCCATAGGCCTGCTTTTCAAGTCACTCTCCACTAATGTAGACATGCACAACACCAAGGATCAAGTAGGACTTTATTAAGCTTGTAACGTTTGGCTTGGTGAAGGTATGATAAAGGATAATAATTTGGCTCAAATCACCCACAAACACATAAATCATTCAAGACTGTGTAGAGCTCAAGCCTATAACAAAACTTCATTTCAATTCACCAGGTTACTCCCCCAAACTTATTTAGAACACTCAATCTTTTTTTTTTTGGCAGAAAACAAAAGAAAACTACACCCCCACACTTTTTTGTTTCATTCTTTTTAAGAACACTTAAGGGTATAGATCTCTTATTCTTCTTCTTTTTTTCTCTTTTTTTTCTTTTTTTTTTTTTTTACACTTCGTCTCCCCCACACTTAAACAACACATTGTCCTCAATGTGTAAGTACGTGGACGATAAGTATAGATTCGCTTTTTTTTTTTCTTTTTTTCTTTTTCTTTTTCTTTTTTTTTTACAAACACAATAGAACTCACTTGCATTGGTCATGATATATCCCAACCTCCTCTAACTTCCCAAAACCCGAACATAGCTCAAAATTTAATTGTGAATGATCTACATGCTCATAGGTAAGGGATAAACTGTTTGGAACAAATTCATTTGAGGTTAGAAAATCTTTTAGTGAGTTAACAAAGAAAAAGGCTTACAAAGGCTCAAAGGGGGTAACTAGGGATCAATTTCAGTCAAGGGTGGCTATTAAGGCTCAAACGGTCCAAAGATGGCCTAAATCATTTCCCTAATGTTGCACAGCCTAGGATTTCGCCTCGAGTGACATCAAACAAGTTCTAGAATTCATTGAAATCTGAAGAAACATTTAAATTACATAAACTTTCTCTAAGTGAACAAATAACTCAGTGATAATAGCTCAGTGCTCAATGTTGCGCAAGGAACAAAAGCAAAGCGAAAACCAATAAACATTTCAAGCACACAGATCCATGCATCATTTATCATTTTCCAAGAGTTATTCTTAATTCAATCATTATCTTATCATCGACCCACAAAATGCAAGAAGAGAGGTACGTGGCGTTGTTACACCTGAGTCAAGATATTATATTTCAACAATCCTTAGGACCAGTAGCCCGTAGACTTAAGGTTTCCAGCCTATATACCTTTATTATGAAGAACAAAACAAGAAACAAGACACTTCAAACAACATGAAATAAACAAACTACAAAGTTATTAAGGAAGAATGCGTTTCAAGGGTTAAGGAAACCCCATATTCTGTCATTCTCAGGTTTTTCCACAATTTTTTTTTAAATCGAAACTGATAAAGATAAAAACACATAACAACTCTAAATTACGCAAAACTAAACTCACTCATAAAATAACAAAGTTCAACAAGTCAGCAAACAAAACAAGTTAGTTAGAATGGGTCTACAAAGTTTAGAAGTTAGCCTCCTTATTCAGCCATTATGGATTGAAGAGATCCAGAATGTGTTTCAAGAGAACTTGAAATTTTTAAGCCACCACTCTAAAAACCGAGATTAGAAAATATTACCTGGGACGAAAGAAATAACCTGAAAAAAAACCTCCACGTCAAAGAAACACAATAAAGAGCAGCAAAAACGAAAATGAAGCAAACAACCAGCAGATAGAGTTTACAAGATGGGAGCGTTAAATCCAGTTACCGCCTCTTATTTGCCTTCTTCTCCAAAAAACCAATCTACCAGCCACCGAGCCATTGTTGATCAGGCAAATATACGAATTCCTTGTAATTGTCCATTAACCTGCCCCTGGCGTTGAACGGTAACCAGGATTTGCCTCGCTGACTTGTGAATGAAAAGTTTTTTTTCTATCTACTCTTGGACAGAAAAGACAACAAACCATCAAAAAAGTTATTGACATTTAACAAACCAATGGGTTTTTTATGGATGTTTAGCTGTGCCCAAGAGGTGATTTTGAAATATCTCCTCTAATGTGTCATAACCACCGGGTAAAGCTATAAATGCATCGGACTTAACAACCATATGTGCAATACGCTCATGCATGCTAGAGACCTGTAACTCTTCCCCATTGTGTTGCCTATGATATCTCGCACAGCTAATGGTTTAGGGATAATGCCGAGAACTTTACTTCCTCCCAAGGATGCAGCTGTCGACACATACCCCATTAACCCAAGACTACCCCCTCCATAAATAAAATGAATACCCCTCGCAGCTATGTCCTATAACCAAGATCAAGAGCTGCTGTTGTAAACTCTCCATCTTTACCAAATTGCGATCCACAAAATACGCATATATTTTGGAATCGCCGAATTGGTGTTTTCTTCATTTCTACAAGTGCTCTAAACTTGTGTAAGACAATGATGCATGTTTGGTATTATGCGATTTAAGTGCAAGACAGGTTATAAAATGACATTTGAGAATATGACAATGGATGTTAACGCACGTAAAACTCTCAAATTTGCACATGGGGACATTAATTTCGGTGGGGGATCTCGTGGCAGCTTTATCGCCGCCAAAAATGTGAAAAAATGAGATATCTTCTTCGGCAGGTTTTGACAAACCTATAACACTTTCCTTCCCACGTGAGCCTGGGAAAATGGGGGACATATACTTGCGATGGGTTTGACAAAAACCGCCACACATCGATTGTCTCCCACGTGTACTTATGCCATAGGGTAGTCATATGGTTTGTCAAAAGGAAAACTTGAAATTAAAACAAACAAAATCAACAAACAACAACAACACGAAAACAACATTGATAATTGGATCAAACGAAACAAGAAAAAAAATTCGACAATAACAACACACATTCGAATATACAAGTAGTTGTGATTGTGGCTCACATCTTCCTCTGGTTTTACGTCCAGTAACGGCTGAAACGCCTTCTATGAGTCGGGGATTTGCTTCCCATCCAGTTTCCTTATAAACTGGCAAACAGGGTCGTTTTTAGTCAGATTCCCTAGACTATAACACTGCAATTCATCACGAAATTGTGTCCATAAATTAATTAATTCACGCTGAACAAGTCCACAAGAATGTGACTCAAGAGT